>AXCM01001833.1:0-36541 GCA_000473375.1 Anopheles culicifacies | reverse complement strand
GTTTTACGAAAACTCTGAGTATTCTTAAGTGTCACAAAATTAACGAATCTCCAAGGATTTATGGATTTTTTGAGGATTCATGAATCATCAGCTAACAGTTTTTGGGCCACTTCTTCAATTCGGCATCTGAATCTGATTCATAAAACACTTCAGTATTACCTCAGGCAGAATTCCTTAAACGTTGAGGTACTCAAAACTAATCCAGATCAAATATCTCAACAAAGTACTGGTAACCTCGTTCGGAGTGTACGTGATAAACATTTTTCTAAATGTTGATTTCGTTTGAGTAAGACACAAAAAATGGAAAACAAAACTGACTATAGCTCGTACAAACAAATATGACGCTCAACTTCAACCAGTGCGCATTAATCAAGATTTATCAACCGCAGCTTGAACGTTTGCCAAAACCGGAGCGCTAAGCACACCCGCTTCCAAATCCAGCCCCAACGCCTGTTTGTCAGTAAAAGAGTAAAGGATGGCGCTGTACCGCCGTCTGCGAGTACGAGAGCACGTTCGCTGACGAACCTCACCGCAATCGGGCCGTAAATCAACATTATATCAACTATAAAACATTTACGAAACTATTTGAAATCTACTAAACTGCTCTTCGGTGTAGTGTTTGGGTCTGAAGCTCGACAGTAAAAAACCGAGGGATGAAATGGGTGAATAGACCGAGGACACCGAGAGTCTGGTCCGATAAAGATCCGATAGAGCGATGCCTGCAATGAATACAAATTTACGCATTACGCCCGGCTCGTGTGCGTTGCCGCTCAATTCCGGAACTTTTACGTAGACGCTACAAGTCGAGAGTCGAATCTCCCAAACATGAACTCTGCTTGTTGGTTGCAGTTTCGCACTGCAACTGCAAAAGGGTGCTCAGAATAAACCGGGGACAAAAAAAAAGCCCGCTGGAGTGATGCGTTCGGTTCCCAGAAGATCTATCCCGTGTGATAAGTGGCAGCGAGTGAGTCTCTTTCCCTGAAGAAGAGATAAACAAACACAAAAAACAAAGCATCAACAAGCAGTGGAAATTCATCACGTCCAGATCCGGATGCTTCCTGTCGGGAAGCTTATCTTCCGTCGTATTTCCGCAACGAAACCCCGAAAAGGATTTATTATTTGCCGAAAGTTCCCGTTCCGTCCTACGAAGGCGAACCGATTTGGTGAGCGATTTTCATTCAACGATCGCTTCTCGGTCTCGGTTGCATCAGCTGCAGTCGTGCATTCGTGTGGCCCCGGTGGTTTGCATTCGTATTGTGACATCCCCTTTTGGCTAGCCCATTGCCAAATCCGATGCCTATCCCGATACGGATCTGCAAAACGAACAAAAAAAAAAACCCGGGACGTGCAAGAACCGACCGGACTGTGTATCGCAGATCAAGATCGAAGATAAACGACAACGAGCCCGATGATGGCAATGACGACTGGCAATGAGTCGTTTGCTTGCCTGTTTTTTTTTCTTTCCTCTTCCTCTGGCAGTGATCCGAAGGGATTAATGACATCAATCAGGGAGCTGGTAGGATCTATGCGTTGGGCACTTTTTGGATGATATTCGATATTGGAGTTTATCTTTTTTTTGTTTGTTCCTCAAGCTGTTTTGCTCAAGATCGTTTGACCAGTGCGAACCAGTTTGATCAGATTGAAGATGAAGGAAAGCTGAACAGCGGACAGTCGGATCAATCTCAGTTTTGGAAACATAGCTCGCATCCGTAACCACCCTCTTATGTCCAAAAGCGCCCCTTATATTAGTTGCGTGAAAGTGATCGAACCGTGTCGTGGTACACGTGGCATCGAACCAGCAGCAACCGTTCGCAGGTTCTGGTGGAATTCCTGAGGTCCAAAGATTGCATGAGAACCGGACTATTTGAGAAATCTGTTCCACGCTTGTTCCCATGCGTTACAAAATTTGTTCGTCTGAATGTTTCCCGTGGCGTGATTAGGAATGCAACGATTTTGGTGCATTGTCCAAATTAATGTCGTTCGTAGTAATTTTAACGTTATCGCTGTCTCCTCTCACTCTCCAGCACATGTTTGGTGTATTTTTGGCTGCAAGTTTACTAACATTTGTGGCAATTAAAATTGTACCTTTATCCGTGTTTTCTTCAGTGTGCATAAGAAAAAGAAACCAAATCCCTCCACCCTCTAGGACGATATACAAAGGTAAAGCGACATCATTTACGCTCACCGTCACCCTGTAACGGCCGATAATTTTCTTATCCTGTCGTCTTCGGTTGTGGCTCCCTAAAAATAGTTGGCATATTTGCAACAAGCGAGGAAGAAAAGCCACACGACATACCAAGCTTCCCGAGCCCAAGTGGGAAGAGCGCAAATTAGTATAAAGTTTCATCACCTCCGCTATACAGTATGGTCGGCCTGGGTCGGAACGCTCCCAAGCCCGCAAGGGGAAGCATAAATTCCTTAATGGAGTGATTATTTTCCACGAGCTGCAAGTATTTAATCGCCAACCCGGTGCAGAATGGTGGACGGGAAAAGGGGAAGAAAAGCGATGTACGGCATTCGCCCGCAGTCGTTGGCTTCTGGGAGCGAATCGCGCCCCGACTCAAGTCGAAACGAGCCCGTGGAATGCGCTTTGCGTTCGAGTGCGAGATGACTAATTGGTTTTGTATGGAAAGGTGCAGCGGAATGTTCGGGGTTGCGAGCGGAAATCACATACAATCGAAAGGAAATCTACTCACCAGTGTACTAGTATTTATGAACTTTTCCCCTATCAACTAGAGCCCATTTTCTGTGCTATGCGAGTTGCTTCCAGATTGCAGGAGATAATTTCTGAAATAACTCGCACAGCAGCTTCAGAAGAGCTGGAGCGCTCTGCATACACGGCGTGTTCTACGAAACGGTTGTCCTTCGAAAGCTTTCCTTCAATGTAGCATCACGAATTGGGAACATCTCGAACTGTATCCCTACATGTTCTCGAAACCCCCTACTATGTGCCCTGAGCGATCGTACCATCTTCAACTTCACAAGAATGTCAAACATTTGGTTTTATTGGCTCTGGCTTTGCTTACTCCGCTACACCGGGCGATAAGGTTGGGCTTTCCTTCACTTCCTCCGCTTGATTGTTTGCGCAAGATCTTCCCTGATGTCCCGATGAACTTCTGCCCCACGGTTTGGGGGAATGAAATATCTTCACAAAAGGTTCTCACGGCCCCAAACCAAGCCGATGAAATTGCGTTGCGAGCGCGATTGGGTCAACAACGGCGGTAGTCAGTTCTGCCAGCGAAAGATGGATGTCGACATCGATTTAAAGGGCTCATATTTACCTAACCCTCACCAACCTGTCCCCAACCTCCCAACCCCACACCAAACGGTATGCACACGGTGGCAGTTTTGTTGGGGAGTTTTGCCGACGAGACGGCGTCTTCTTGGGAGCTTTTTGTAGACCAACACAAAAAGAAAAAGATGTGCGACCCACCCAGGAATCTAGTGCAAAACAAGCATGCGCTGGCAATTATGATGAATGCCGTCCGTTGAACAGAAGAAGCGATCCTGAATGTTCCCAGGATCATGAATGCAACGAATGCTTTAACGCAGCCAGGACAAACCTCTCCTTTGAAAGCTCTCTAAAAGGGATGTGTATGTGTTTACTGTTTTTTTTTCGTACGTTGTAGAACGATGGGAATTGGACAGAGAACTCAATAAAACCAATAATATGCTTCACCGTTCCCAATGGCTGATGGATGAGATGAATGTTTAGCTGGTAGACATTAATAGCCGATATGAATTTTTGCTCTGATTTTGCTGAATTTCTCATGCTTCTTCGCTTTCCTGTATCTGAACCACCACAAATCTAATGGTGGCAGCACATTCCAATGGATAGCAAATATTTCAACAGCAAACTGTTCTGTTCTACCCCTTTATTTCATTTTCTTTACGCACACATACACACCCAAAAAAAAAACAAGAAGGATGAATTGGGATTACAAAAGCGAACCCATACGATGGACATGATTAACTCATAACTCACCGTTGACACCAATTAGGCTCGGATTAATGCGCACTGCAGCGCGACTGCATCGCCTGTCGCTAATTGATGAAATTAATTCTTCCTGCCTCTGACTTCTCTACATCCGTCCGCTAAAACACAAGCACATACGGTTGCACTTCATTATTAATGAGGATCTTCGCTGGACCGGCGTGCATCGGGTGTTAAATGCCGAGCATTTTGCGCCCAATAATTAAGAAAAAAAAAAGGCACAACCCACCCCGTGGTCCAACGTGATCGTGTGTTTGGCACGGATTTGGGAGGTTTGGGTGTCTCCGTTCGTAAAGTGGAGCAGCAACAGAACAGACGACAACCCGGTCCCGGGCTACAGGATGCATAATTTATCTGCCACGTATTAATTGGCCTACCATTAAGTTAACGAGCCGAAATTAGCAGCCATTTTCGTTTGGGGCCCGAGATTTCCTTCCGATATGCGTGCGTGCGCTGTAAATATTGCCCATAATCGGTGTGCGCTTATTTGTTTTTGTACACTTTCTACTTGATCATTATATCTGTGTTTTTTTTTTTGTTCTTTTCCACAGAGTTCAAAGTTTGCCGGATGTCCGGGCAACGTGCCGTACGGTGCCGGGGTTGACACGGGACCAGCTGGAACTTTGCTATCGGGCCAGTGACGTGACGGCGTCCGCCATCGAAGGACTGGAGCTTGGTGTGCGCGAATGTCAATACCAGTTCCAATGGCACCGGTGGAATTGTTCATCGCTCAGCACCAAAAGCCGCAATCCACACACATCGAACATGCTGAAACGAGGTAAGACCGCCCGGACACAATCATCACTTCAACGAGAAAGTCATTTCGGCAAACGAACGCACACGTCGCACCGGGTCAGGTCTATTCGAAAAAAAAAAAGCCGGACGATCCCTTTACGCGTGACCAATGAGCTTATGGGTCATAATTTTCTCTAATGCTACCTTTTTCCTTTGGTTCGTACGGTAAGGGTCGGAAAAACGCGTCCAGCTCGTTTCACCGGAGGCAATTTTCCCGGCATGTCATCCTCCGATGACGACAAAGCAGACAAACGGTCGTAAAAATTGGGAACATTTATGGTAAATTAAAGCGGGATCGAATTGAAGATGGAAAGGTGTCGTTTTATGCACCTAAGTACTTCCACAACCTACCAGGAGTCTTTTACCATGGAGCACAACACACATTCCGATGACCAGGGTCTCTCATTAGCATAGTCTTTCTCTTGCCGCTGACACAACAATAATAGCCGAACATCAGTAATTCGTTCAACTTCCTTCTGATGAGGGTCCGGCTCAGCGTTGTTCTTGGGTGTTCTGGTGGTCCAAAAGCGGGATGACACTAAACGCTCCAAGGTGTCGTCTAAGATGACGTGGACAATTTTCGACACAAACCAACAACACAATAGAACGAAGGTTTTTTCGGTGTCCTCCTTGTGGCCACTTTTGGGACATTATAATTTAAATCTACATCTTCATTGAATGTTCATCCGGTAGTTCCATCATTAGTTATAAGCAGCGTATGTGGTATGTGCAGCTTGCGAAGAGATCGTTGCATAACTCCCATCTCAATGGATATCGTGATGAATGGCATTCTTGCGAGAAACACTATCGCTTTCTGCATCCCACTACTGCAAAGGACGCTGATTGACTGTTGCTCTTTTAGCCCGGGCGACTACCAACAATCCAACCAGAAAGGTCCATTCAATTGTCAAACCGTGTGTCAGCGCGTGGTCCCATCAAAAACCGAACCGGGCGAGCTGCCCGCATCCATGCATCTCATTCAATCGTCAAACCATTGCAGAAGGCAATCAATCCTTCAACCCACCGGACAAAGAGCGGTCAGTTGACAACTGGTGTGTGTCTTGCGCTACTACCCTCGGCTGGACGGTTTGTGTTGGCGTTCGAGTGACTTTTACCCCGGCCTGCCCCCGAAGCGCCGGAAAGAAAGATGGATGGATGAGCGAACCTGAAACATCAAAATCGAAGTATAAATTGATGTAAATTTTGTACCCCAACTTCCAGTGCTCGTTTTTTTTCCTTCGGTGCTGGTCTTGCTTCACCGAGTCGTGTATGTAAATGACACATCATCATGTCGTATCGGCAAAGAACTCGAGGAGCGAGGCCTCCCGATTGAGCAAGGCAAATTTAAACACGCGAAGAACATAATTTGTCATGACATATACATATGTCAAAGTGTAGCCACCGCGATCAGCTACAACAGATACCGGCTGGGCCGTACTTCGGTTCGTCATCGGCTCGTCAATCGGCTACGCCAATCCCGGGGCTGGGGTTGTTTATGTTGTCGCGATTCAGGCGATTTTCCGCTCGTCAATCGGTTGACATTTCGATCCCGCCGGGCGCGTACGCCGGGAGTTTCCGATTTATGCAGTTGTTGCCGGCCACTTTTCTCCTTCTTTGCATCGCAATCGATCGCGGATCGAACGATCGAGTCAGGGTTAGGGTTACGGGTTTTTTTTTGTGGAGGAGGTGCGGTCATTCGTCAAATTGATCGGTTTAACGATCCGGTGTGCTGTTGTAAACCGTCAACAATTGAGCGAAAGGTTACCGCTCGGTTCGTTCTCTCAGGAAGTGAATCCGGGACGCATCCATACGAAGTTCTGGGTGGTTTGGTGAAGATTCGCTCTTCTGCTGGTGAAACAATGATGAAAAGGGATTGTGCTAGCACGAGAAGTGCTATGTGTGTGTGTTTTTTAGGGAAAACGCAGACAGATGGTGGTGAATACATTTGAATGCACTTACCGAATACTTCCTTTGATGTGGATGACGTAACGGGTGACGGTAATATTTATAACCCCACGTCATCGCATCGCGCACTCTAGTGGCTAATACAGCCATCCGTCTACGTCAGCAGGATACGTACATCCCTGTGCATCGATCAATATTGGGTGGAAAGATTTCCCATTTTATGGGACACAATTGAGACAGATATGCCTCAAAAAGTTCTTCACACTCAAGAGACGCTTTCTAAGAGATTGAGGAATTGAGGAAGAAAACAATCTGGTACACGTGACTCGTTTCGTTTAATATTTGTTTTTCCTCGTTCCTTCGACCCCTTTTTTTCTTTGCGTCTTTGAATTGCATCCAAAATCGTTGGAATGTGGTTCACAACACCCCGAAGCTGGTTCAAGCTCGAATGAACGTGAACAGCACCCGGGTGCAACTGAACCGACCGGTCCAAATCAATTTAATTGAAACGCTTCCGGTGGTCTTTCGCAACATTGCCGAACCAAATGGCACGAGAGCAAACGTTAATGCGCTCTAAGCGGAATCATTAAATTCAATAATAATTTACTTGATTGACTTCCAATCGAAGAACCGGGCGAGTGTACGAGCGAGCGTACGAGCTGATTTCTTCGCCATTTTGTCTTCGGCGGCGTTCGCGGGTCCGTTTCGATTACCGTTAGACCTCTCACACCCACGACCCTTAATGATGGGCTCGCGTGTGGTATGCGCCGGGTACGCCAACGTTGGCGATATATCTTTGCCAAATCGGTTCAATCTCCCCAACCGTCCCAGCAAACAGTGCTGGTATATTCGCGCTTGATATGATCGATTATTTTTACATTTACACCCCGAGGCAGTTTGAGTTGTTGGAAGGAGCGCTCCACATAAGCGAGAAAGTACACGTTGCCCAAGCCGTGCTGGTCAATACAGATCGTGCGGTACGTATTGATGGAGCCGTTCACACATTCCGGTTGGTAGCTGTAAGCGAGAATTCATTTCAATCAGTGCAGAATGCTGGAAACGCTGAAGCTAATCCAGCGCATAATGATCTGTCGCTGGCAGAAACGACAGCAATAGACGAGCTGTTTGCACAAGCGAAATGACGCAATTTGATGTAACGATATGATAGGCGGCACCGCAACAAACACAGAGTCGTGGACATGTGGACATGAGTTATTGAAAGTAAATACGATATTAGAGCTGTGTTATTAGCGATAATGAATAGGTGGTGCAGGAGTATGGCTTCCGCGTGCTAGAAAATGTTTGCGCGCCGAAAGAAGAAAGAAATAAGGTCTTGAGATTTTCGAAACTCTTAAATAAAGTTCCAACGTTACTTTCGCGAGTGAGCTCGAGCCTGTGAACAATGTGAAGAATGCCTCCTCGTCCGATCAGGAGCACATCATCAGCTCGGCGAACCTTATCATTTGGAAGCATTTTCATTGCTCATTGTCAACACTCGTACGATGGTAAATTGCGATGCTACTGTCAGTGTCCATCGCCCATGACTTGGCTTCTTCCTCAATGCACGTATGTAAGAATCTTCCGATGCAGAAGTTATACCAACGAAGGACGACTTTCGATTTAGAAGATTGAACGCAGGGAAATTTATATCTGCCTGCCACAGGGAGAGGCATACGAAAGGGATCGTACAAAAGTTATCCCGTCCGATTGTGTCTCCGAACAGCCGTTCACAAAGCTGGCCCGTTAACAAAGCAAATAAATTCAGCCAACTACACGATCAGATCAAATCAAATCAGATATTTTCCACAATATGTGAGGTTCTGCTGTCTCCGGTTGTCCCCGGGTTTTGTTTCATTCGTGAAGAATGCACTCGAACGGAGGGATCCAGTTTGAAGTGATTCGTATGTAAGTCGACTTGCCTCTGGTCTGTGCATCGGGTAGTGCCTTATTTATGCGCAACCGGGACCACGTATTCAAAACCACTCACACACACAAAATGACGTTTATTTACAATGAAGCTACGTAATGCGAAGTTCCTTCTGTGCGGGGTCTCGCATTGTCTGTGATATGTCCGTCGTCATTGGACGGCAAATCGGAGCAACTTTATCATACAATTGTGGCTAGTTGGGTAAGGACGACCGTCCCTAGACGGTTGACACTTTGCCGCCTAACGACAGCAACTCCGTAGAGCGATGGTGTTATTAATTTGATTGACCGAATCCTAGCCACACATCACGCCGGCGTACTGCCTACTGGGACGCTCCCTTGTCCGCCCCATCATTTGCTTAGGCTGATCGATAGGCCAACCTGGGCGGCAGCGCAAGACAAAATCTCGGTGTCGTGAGGTCGTACCCGAGCGTGTTGATTCGGGGCGTTCTGGAAGCTGTGGCCAGAACGTGGCCTAACGAATGCAACACCGCGATGCACCATGAACGGTGCAGCGGTTGCAGACCGTGTGCAAATTCCCTCCTATCAACTTCACCACGGTTGGCAGGTTGTAATAAATAATTCAAAAATCACCAGCCAACAACGTCCGCGGCCTTGCAGCATCGCAGCATCCCTGCGCCCGTGCCCGTGTGTGTCGCATGTGAGGCACTTTTCAATTTAATTTCCATACAAATGAAATAAAATTTATTGGCTGATTGTTTTCGGATTTCAAACCCACCAGCAGGCGGGATCGGTAAAGGGGAAGGAGGAGGCAGAGGATCCGATTGCAAGCGTCATGCGACATCTTGTCTGTCTGTCGTACGGCCCCGGAGCTGCCAATTCTTCCAATGGCAGAGCGGGTTTTGCTTCGCGTACATCGTGAGGATGCACCATCGGATCCCAAGGAACGCTTGGCTGGGATGGTGGCAGAATGGATGAATTTAAACGTCCATCCAGTTCGGTGTTTCTGTGCATCAGGCGCGGTCGAAACAGATCCCACGGGAAGGATCATCCCGCATGGTAAAGGCTGGCAGGCTGGAACGTGAACTAGTGTTGGAACATGAATGGATGGAAGACTGGCGAGCTAAATCAAATATTGAATGTGCGGCAAAGGTTGGTTAACGAGGGCTTTGAATTTTGTGTAAGTCATAACAGACGGATTCAAAATTCGTGCTAAGCTCAATAGAACATAAACACAATGTATAAACATTGTTTCTTTTTTATTTAGAGCGGATAATATGCAAGCATTGGGTAAGTTAACGGTATCCAAACGGAATGGAACAAAATAAAAGGATTTGGGAGCCTTCAGAAACTTGTTCAAGGCATTCGAAGCTCTGTTGTGAAATTTTAATAATTTTACCTTTGATCTGGCGATACATTAATTAATAAATTGATCAATTAATTTAAATAATGCAATTTCAGTTAGTCAGTTCTACGTACGAGGGAACGGCATAAATGGCTTTCTGCCCATTCGAAAGATCGGCGCCGCTATCCTCTCGGCAACCGAGTCGCTCCAAGTCTTGAGGTCTAGACATCAGTTAATATCTAGAACATAGAGCATCAGGCCTTTAGGGAGCCTTCAAATTTGTGTAATTCACTTCTAGTATATAGCTTCATAGAACAAGGAGTACACTTGGTAATCCACGGCATAGTGAGACATTCGCTTTGGGTTACATTTTCGGCTGAAAAATTCGAATTTCTACAGCAAATTATTTACTTTTTTAATTGCTCAAAACACCAACTTCGATTGCATCTTCATTCTCAAAATGAAATCAATTTAAATTTGTTCAATCATGTTTCTCATTTCTTCCAACATTTCGTCCTCTTTTAGGCTATAGAGAGAGCGCATTCGCGTACGCGATCGCAGCAGCCGGCGTTACGCACAGTGTGGCCCGTGCCTGTGCCCAGGGCCGACTCATCTCGTGCGGTTGCGATCCGTCCGTCAACCGGAAGGGCATGTCGAAGTCATTGCGCGAAAGCTTGGAAAAGGAGAAGTTACGCTTCCTGGACGCTATCGCGGAAAGCAATAGCGTGTTCGAGGAGGGCGACAGCTTACGCAAGCTGAAGGCGAAACAGGCCAGCCGATGGAAATGGGGCGGCTGTTCGCACAATATGGCGTTCGGGGTGGAGTTTTCGGAGCTATTTCTGGACTCGCGCGAAAAGGGTGCCGACATTCAGTCCCAGATTAACCTACACAATAACCGTGCTGGCAGGAGGGTAAGTTGCCGGGGTATATCGGGGATTCGATCGAAACACTCACGAGCTTCTTATTACAGGCCGTCTCAAACAACATGCAGGTACGGTGTAAATGTCACGGAATGTCGGGGAGCTGCCAGTTGAAGACGTGCTGGAAGTCTGCGCCGGACTTTCGTGTGGTTGGACGTGTGCTGAAGCAACAGTACCGCCGCGCGATCCTTGTCGATCAGTCGAATCTGGGCAATGGGCCACCAATGATCGTCTACCGTAAGCCAAAGAAGCGTAAACACGTGTCCAATTTACGTCCCCCAAGAAGACAGCCACGTGCCCAGCAGCTGGTTCCACTAGGCAATCGGCTGAGTGGTCCCACCAACCGGAAGCTGGAGAATGCGCTCTTCTACTACCAAAGATCACCGAACTTTTGTGAGCGCGATCAGATCTCCGACATACCGGGTAAGTGTTTGGGCGATGCATCGGAACTTCAGACGATCGTTTTAATGGTTTCGTTTGTCAATTGCTAGGTACTGTTGGACGACGCTGTAATCGGACGAGCAGTGGCAGTGAGGGTTGCGCTTCGATGTGTTGCGGCCGCGGGTACAATCTGATTCGCGAAAAGCGCATCGATAGGTGCAACTGCAAGTTTCACTGGTGCTGCTTTGTGGAATGTGACGATTGTGAAATCGAGGAGTGGATCAGCGTCTGTAACTGAGTTGTCGCTTTATGCTATGCACGTTCGCACACGGTCAATTGTTCTGTCCCGGTGCGTAGAAAGGGTGTCTAACTAATTAAAAACCTTGCCGCCAGCTCATGTAAACCGGTAGCGTGTACTTGAAAGTGAAGACAAGTGAAGCAACCAAGCAGTATTACGGAACGAAGGTGTTCCCTCAATCAATAGCTAATCCAGTTGTGCTGGATGCTTCTGTACAATGTTGTACAATTTTTGTTTTTTATATATATTGTGTATGTGTGTGTTAGGTCGAAATCGTTAGACAGGCTAGTGGACTTCGCCGAACTCGAATCCCAAAACCCATGTTCTCGCTTATCTTGGAGAGTGATTTCAGTTGTAGCCCCTAAGGACAGTGTTATTTATTGGAATGTGTTTTTTGCGTTTAAATTAATTTTTAACCCTAGCAACGAGCTGTTACACTTATAGTGTCATAATGTACCGCAAAGGAAGACAGTTGTTTTAGTATTTTTTTGAAATATCGATAGCATGACATAAACTCGGACTGATGCGTGCGAGGTGCGTAAGTGTTTTCTTCGTCCAATTGTCTCGGTGCCATTGATGTACTGCAAGAGCAAAGGTCGAGAGAGAGAGAGAGAGAGAGAGAGAGAGAGAGAGAGAGAGCTGTCAGTTCGATAAACCAAGGAGAATGTACGAGGCAAACGATTTGGTCGAAGATGTAGAATAAGGCACATAAACATAGAGTACCAGCTTTAGCGAGGCGCAAGTAAATGTAGCGAATTGATTCGTGATAATAAATTATGTCAGTCAATGAAAGTAATGACGTTTGAAGTGTTTATTTCATGTTGTATTTACTTAATAATTATTGATACTTGAAGGGTTGTCGCAAATGGGAAATTCGTGATGAGAAATTCTATCAATAGACAGATCATCATTTTGAGTCGTTTAAACGATGAAGAAAGAAAGCTATTTGATCCATCCTGCACAACAATGCAACATTACGCCAGAAAAACATCCCATTGAAGTGTGTTTTATGTCCATACCAGACGTCAAGGTTCATCCAAATGGGGATGCGTCTTATGCATCGGTCCGCAACGGTCTTCGTAGAGCACTTTCCTTTCAGTAATGTTCTCATTCATGCTATTCTGAAGATGCAGTTTTTTCAGTAAAATTGTATCAATGTTTTGAAAATGCCTAGCCCATTGCAATGAACTGAACAAAAAAAAGGCATTCAATATGAGATAATTACATCCTCGGCTCATCCGCTCGTCACTTTACGCTGAGTAGGCAGCTTTATGTCCCATTGATAAATCTCTTAATACACGAACGCACATGTATGAACGGTTGCGCTTAAAACTGTTCGGGTCTGGGCCGCGCAAGGAACGGCAACCGGTGGCGGAAATGCAAGCTCATGCAACCGCTGCGGAACTACCTGGCCTGGTTTTGTCTGCCCTTTAATCATCATTTTGTTTCCTGCCGGAGGTGAATGATAGCTTCTTTGTTTATTTTTAGCACACCTTCACGGTGCCCCAGAAATGCCCCGAGGGAGACTTTGATCTTTTGCCGACGGCCATGGCGCACACCCGCCAGGGACAGTGTAAGGAAGCGAGTGAAAGCCCGGCACTGCCAGGAATTTCGGGATCGATTGATTTCCATCAGGTTCCCGAAGTCACGCGGCTGGTCGCAAACAGTGCGCAGGGAGTTTGAGGGTTTTGTTTTGTGGAGCTAATCTGATCATCGAATTATGCGCCTGAGTGCTTCTTAAGCTGAGCTATTAGGCGTGCCGTGTGTTGTTCTTTCTTCGTTCGTCAAAAGTTAACAGATCTCCGCAGCGAGATATGCGGCTCAGTTCATCTGTTTTTTTTTTCTTCGAGTCTTTTATTATGATCTAGCAAGGATCAAGGCGGACAAAACGGACCAGTACGAAATCAGATTAAAAGCCCAAGAATCATGCGCGTATAGCAAACAAAAAGTGAAAACTAACTAACAAGCTTACGCGTTTTGTTCGTCTGGCTTCGGTGAAAGGGAAACTGTTTGCATTTCCTGCTAAACATCGTTAATAGACATCTTATTATGCGTGTGACAGCTAACCGCTTCCCAGCCGGGATGTCGTGTATAAAGAGAATTAAATCATATCAATCTCATAGCTGAATAGTGCACACAGGGCATTGTGTGAAACATGAGCTCCCGAGAACCGTATTGACTTTCACGTGACATCCTCAAACGCATCGCAGGTGTTGCATTAACACCAACCGATGGTGTTGTTGCAAATAGCTAGACGAATCACGCGGAAAACCTCGACGCTAGTTGCATATCAATTAGACCAGAGGTACGCGTACCATTTTGGGGGCTGGAAATTCAACTAGTTGCAACTTTCTACAGAGTCTACGCATCGCTCCCGCAAGTGAGAAACGTGTCCCCAGACGGAAGGAGTTTTGAATTTTGGGAGGCTAACTACTTTACATTCGCTTCGCCTGTTGTGGTTCGGTGGCGTAACCGTGAATTAGAACATGGTGCCGAAGGGAGCTAAACAATTGAATTAGTGCAGGCAGTCAACTTTTAAGGCTTCCTGAGGACGTAACACACACACACCCGATTGCCGGGTCGCTTTCCCGCTGAACAACGGCAGCGAGCAACGGTCAGTAGGTGTCTAGAATTCGCGGTAAGCAGTCGAACCCACTGGAGCAATCCGTTCTCTGCAAGGTGACGGTATCGAGTTGAGTTGCCAAGGAATAACCCTTTTTTAGTAGTTGCTGAATAAGTTTCCAAAAGTGCGAAGTTTATTGGAAAAAGTGATCAAACAACAGGAATACAAAGTGAAGTAACGAATATCTCATCTTTTTTTGGGTAATGATTACTTAACAAAGGTTCGAAGTAATTAAGTGGTCGAAGAGAGGAGAATTCCTGAAGCATCTCGTTCTCAAAAATGTTTAGATTCAATCCAACGAAACGTTTAAGCTTCCAGGTGATCTTAAACGAAAACGACATTAAACGAATTAAGTGAAACGTTGGCGCCGGAAGTGTTTCAAGTGCTCCACCCAATAACCTAACCGGATTAGTGCGCAATACGACCTCCAAATGAAAACCAAGGAATTTTGTGCAAGGTTTCCTCGATCGACTCCCGATGTCTTCGAATGTTGCAGTGTGGGTTGCGTCACCGTGATACCCTTAAAGTTACTTCCAAAGACCGGACGCGTTTATTTAATTTTGTGCCTGTCGCTGCTAAATACAATTGCAGTTCGAGTGATCTAATTTACAGCAAAAACTAGAGTGAAAGTAACAACTTTCATATATTTTTTCTCTCACAACACGTAGAATGTTGCACATTAATCTAATTCGAATTGATTGCAATAAAATTAATCACCCAGAGGGACTCAATTATTTATCACCATGCGATGAGGCGAGTGAAACCGGTGGTTGAGTCATTTCTTGTTGAAGTTATTTTCTCGAAGGATGTGTGTCTTTTTTTTCCTTCTTGTATTAAAACCTTGACACATTCCTTCGCTAACTATTACGACCGCAATCACCAAGGCGTTCGTTAACGTTGATCGGATTTTTTAAAACCACAAATGGGAGTTGACGAGGTACGGACGAATAACTCACTCACCGATCGTAACCAATGAAAATGAGCAAAATTCCTTCGCTTCAATCAATCGCGATTGAAGTTCTTCGTGGTTTTGTCATTCGATTTATCACCGCAGACGACGGAAGCGTTGATGATGTTCAGGAGCAAATGAAACTAAGTGTACAAATGGAACGAAAAGAAACTTGAAAACGTCCATAACGTAATTAAATTATTAAATCTTTTATTTAAATAAAAAAAATCTTTATTTATTGATAGAATAATTTCAAAATATCATCAGCGCCATAACAATTCATGGACAACTAAACCGTTGAGAACTTGAAGTGTGTAAGTGAAATTCGTAGCCCTGTTACGATGGCTAACCTTAAAATCGAAACGCTCCCCGATCCGGGGAATCGTTACAAGCTCGGTGAGCTCATTGGAAGTGGAGTGTGTGCCAAGGTGTACCGGGCCACGGATACGCAGGCCGGCAACAAGAATGTCGCGATCAAGGTGCAAAAGTTCGAGGGTGACACGAAAACGGCCATCCAGGAAGAGTTTCGCATACTGCGCGATCACTCGAAGCATGCTAACCTGATCGACTTTTACGGTGTTTATCGGAAGAAGTGTCCTGCGGGAGAGTGTGACGAGATTTGGTTCGTGCTGGAGGTGAGTCGCGAGAGGAGTTTAGTGTATAAAGAATCCTTCATTCATTCTGGGTTGGTAATGTGCATTACAGTATTGTGATTACGGACCAGCTGTGGATGTGGTACGGAAGCTGTTCGTGAGCAACAAACGTGCCAGTGAGATGCAGTTGGCGTACATCTTGCGAGAAGTTTCACGTGCACTGGTGTACCTGCACGAGAACCATATCGTACATCGAGATGTCCGCGGAAGTAACATTCTGCTGACGAAGGACGGTGAAGTGAAGCTGTGCGACTATGGGTTGGCACGAGACACGAAGTCTACGCTCGGGAAACGGGGCACTTGCATTGGATCGCCATGCTGGATGGCACCGGAAGTTGTTACCAGCTCAAAGAGTGGTGAGTAGAGAGGGAGACGACGACCCAAATGCATGTGACCAGACGATTCCAATAACAAGAGATCGTGCCTTTCTAGATAAAGATGTGTACGATAATCGATCGGACGTGTGGGCTTTGGGAATTACGGCGATTGAGCTGGGCGATGGAAAGCCACCGTTCGCAGACATGCACGCGACTCGGGCAATGTTCCAAATCGTACGCAATCCACCGCCAACACTCTATCGCCAATCCAATTGGTCTCAGGAGTATAACGACTTCATTGCCGAATGTCTCGAGAAGAATCCGGACCATCGTCCATTCATTATGGAAATTATTGAGCATCCTTTTTTGACTCAAGTTCCTGAAAATGACTACCACGTAGGTTGTCTACATTGACTATGGTTTATTACTGCTCTTGGATAACAATTCTTTGAGTTACACTTTTAGTTGAGCCAAGAAATGAAAATGCTAGCCGAATCGGTACAAAACATACAGCTCCCGAAGAAGGAGGAAGTAGCAGTGGTTCGTGGTTTGCTAAAATCGGCAGAAAATCGACCGGAAAAGCTTCACGTCGAGGATCTCGCAGCACTGGAGCATCTGTCCGAGGAAACAATACTGGAAGAGGTGTCACAGCGCTATAAAAATGGAAACACGTACACGTTCGTGGGAGATGTATTGATCTCCCTTAATCCCAACGAAACCATTCCGGAGTACGTACGTGGGGTAAGTGTTAGACATTGATAGGACCCGACAAATGCTCAGTAATAGTAATTCTGATGTTTTCATTTTTCGTTTGTAAAGTTTCACTCGAAGTACATGTTTAAGTCACGCTCCGACAATGCCCCGCACATCTTCGCGATTGCCGACAGTGCATACCAGGATATGTTGCACCACGAGGAACCGCAGCATATCATTCTGGCAGGAGAGAGTTACTCTGGCAAAACGACAAACCTGAAGCTTCTGATGAAGCACCTTGGAGTCCTTGGTGATGGAAATCCGGGAGTGTACGAGCGGATCGTGAACGGATACAAGGCACTGAGCACGCTAACCAACGCTGGAACTCCTTTGAATCCGAACTCCACGCGCAGTATCGTACAGGTGCAGCTTACATATGGCTCTTCTGGAAAGCTCTCGGGTGCAATCTTCTGGGTGTATCTCCTGGAGAAACTTCGCATTTCTTCGACTAACATGTACGTCTGTGGAGCAGGAGTTTGTTTGATAAGAATACTTTTGACAGTACACCTTCTAATGCCATTCACAGGAATCAATCCAATTTCCATATCTTCTACTACTTCTACGACACGATGGATGCCGAGGAACGCTTGTTGGACTTTTCGTTGGAGGGTGGCCGTAACTATCGCTATCTGCGCATATCCGAAGCAATGAGCTCGGATAAGCTAAAGTACTGCCGTGATGATATCGCTGGCAATGTGAAATCCTTCAAAGAGTTTGAAGAGCAGCTGTTGGCGCTGGAAATGTCGCAGGACATTCTAGAAACGATCTATCGAACACTGGCCGCCATCCTGTTGCTTGGGGAGGTACGCTTCAAGGAAACGGATGGCGTGACCGAGCTGGAGAGCTTCGAGGTGATCACGAAGATAGCGACACTGCTGCAGCTTGATGAGAAGAAGTTCCAGTGGGCTTTGCTGAACTACTGCGTGATTGTGCGTGGATCGGCTGAACGTCGACGACATACAGCGGATGAAGCGCGCGATGCGCGGGATGTTTTAGCAGCCACCATCTACTCCCGGCTGGTGGACTGGATAACGAACACTATCAATCATAAGCTCTCGTTTGGCAGAGCCATCTAGTGAGTAACGATTTGTCTGATTTCTTTAACTCAGGACAATGTCCTCTAAACGGTTCGTACTTACAGTGGAGATAAACATTCCATCACCATTACGGATCATTTTGGATTTGAATGCTTCCATCGGAACCACATAGACCAGTTGGTGGTTAATTCACTCAACGAACAGATGCAGTATTTGTACAATCAACGAATCTTTGTGTTTGAAATGATTGAAATGGTAAGTTGCGTTGAAGTTCTCTAGCGAGAACATAGGCATAATGAATACTGTGATTTGTCTTTCCTTCAGGAAGAAGAACAAGTTCCAGTAACATCGCTGCACTACTACGACAACAAGATGGCGGTCGATCATATTCTAACCAAACCCAAGGGTGTGTTTAGCTTCATCGACGATGCTAGCCGTGGACGTCATGGACAGAACTACATCATCGATTCGATCCATACGAACAAAAGTCCCTTCATAAAGCGTACCAGTGGGCACGAGTTTACCGTAGCGCATTACACCGGTCGTATCACGTACGATGCTCGCGGTATGCCTGATAAGAACCGTGACTTTATACCACCGGAAATGGTGGAAACTTTACGCGGTTCCGGTGAAGCGATTATCAAAACTATGTTCTCCAATCAGCTGTCACGCACTGGCAATCTAACGATGGCAGCCGAAGAAGCTCTCGGTGTCCAGTCGGACAAACCGAGCAAGAAGAAACGATGGGGCGCCGCTTTGGTAGCCGAGAAGAACAAGGCAAAAAAGATGAATACACTCTCGAAGGGCATGTACTCGCAGGTCCACAAAATGCGTACGATTGCGGGTGTTTTCCGAGCTACCAGCCTTGAGCTGTTCAAAACACTTTCGATCGGTCCGAACAGTGGTGGTACACACTTTGTGCGCTGCGTACGCTCGGATCTTGAGTATAAGCCCAAGGGCTTCGCACCGGAAATGATACGGCAGCAGTTGCGTGCCATGGCCGTGCTGGATACGGCACGCGCCCGACAGAAGGGTTTCTCGCATCGGATCCCATTCCAGGAGTTCCTTCGGCGCTATCAGTTCCTTGCGTTTGATTTCGATGAGAACGTGGAGATGACACGTGATAACTGTCGTCTGTTGCTGATTCGCCTGAAGCTCGAGGGGTGGGTCATTGGGAAAACGAAAGTGTTCCTAAAATACTACAACGTGGAGTATCTGCAGCGGCTGTACGAGACGCAGGTTAAGAAGATTGTCAAAATACAGTCGATGATGCGTGCATTCCTAGCGAAGCGTACCGTTGCGACCAAACTGAAACAGATCCACCGTGAATCAAGTGAGCAACTGATAAGAACTTATGGAATGAACATAAGCGGTACAGTAGCTTTTGATTCTTTTTTCCAGTTCGCAAACGACAAACGGACAGTCAGGATAGTCAGGATGAGGCTGCTCTCAAGATTCAGTCCGCTTTTCGGGGTCATATGGCCCGGAAGAAGTACCGTCCATTAATAAACGATCGGACGGGTAAATTGGATGCCGAAACGGCTGAGTTTATGAAACCGTTCGCTTATCGTTGGAGAAAGAAGTCGATGTATCAGGTATTGCTGCAGTACCGGGCGGCGCGCTACCAGGACCTAGTGAACTTGTCCCAACAGGTAGGTTTTGATCAATTTTAAAGATAAATTTTACTCTTCATTTGTTCTATGTTTTTTTAAGTTTTAAACATACTACACAGTAGAAAGTATAATTAAATAAATAAAAAATAGTCAAATTGTTGTAGCAATATACGAACCAATTAAAATTAAAGTATGCAATCGTGCGAGCGTACTGTGCAAGCGTTATACGAATCGTGTTCTGCACATTGCATACTTTCAGGAGCAAAACTATCCTATCGTTATGTAACGCATTTTTCCACCGTTGCTTCGCAGGTTCACATCTACAATCAACGTCTTGTTGCTGGATTCGCTACCAACAGTAATTGCATCATGCTTGATAAGATCGATCCAAACCAGCGTAATCCAGCTCTGCTTGGTACTCAGCGAACGCCAGTATGGAAATTACGGTTCCGGTTTGACGATATTCCCTTCTTCGACACTACGTACATGTGTGATCCATCGGCGGCATCGTACGTCTACACCGGTAACGATTCCGACACCGAGGACTGGGATGCACCATTGCGCCGCAGGAAAAACCTTTCCTCCGAGATTACCCATTCCGCCCAGAAAGGGTCACGGTCGGATGGGTACGGTGATGTCGGTGAGCATTCGCTCGCCAACGAGCCGTTCCATCGGGATCCAAGCTTACCAATCAAACGGTGAGGAATGGTGGTGATAAGCCATTGTTACGGTGTTAATAATTGGTTCCGCGTTCACTTTTCCAGCCTTTCTCCACATCGTGTTGTGGAACCGTATGCAGGTAACAGACCACGTTCACCGATTCAACCAGCGATCCCGATGTCCTCGGTATATTCGCCCATACCGTACGCTCGGCAGAGTGTGGACGACATTCGCAACAAGTTCAGTGGCACTAGCTTCGATGACACGAGCTCTGTTTCCAGTAAGACGGCCGTGTACAAGAAGCGACAGGCGCCGCGAGTTCCTATGCCCGAACCGGAAGTTGCGGAGTTCCCACCGAAAGGCATCAAGAAACGGCCGGCGCCACAACCCCAAGTTCGACCGATCACACCAACGAAAATCAATCCGATCAAGGAGATGGAACTGATTGGAAAGAAAAACACTGATGAGGTAGGTAGTAGGGTCATGATTTTAAGAATCCTTCTTATCGTCTCTTGTGTTTCCAGAATGACAATTCGGACGACGAGCCCCCGTTCAACTTCCAAGGAATGTTGCGAAAGACCAACTACAACCGCGCGTCAATGAAGCGCAACTCGGAGGGCCTTTCCATGACCACGACCAGCATCGACTTCGAAGACGCTAACAACAATAACAACGGTAACAGCTACTACCCCACTGCCAATGTGGAAGCCAAGCGTAGAGATTCGTCCGCTGCCAACGTGGTCTATCAGAGCAAACCGACCGAACGTCCAAAATCCTGCCAGGGTCCGGAGAATGGCAACAGGAGCAACAGTACCTCGCCCAACCAGCGCAAGCTATCGCTCTCGCAGGACACCTACATGGCAAACGACCAAAAAGCGGGACCATCTCGGAGTCGTTCCACCACACCGCAGGACGAAAATCAGAATAGCCTAACCGGCGGCTTTATCAGCGAAGAAATCGTTCCGGGTATCATTGTTGAGGGATACGTGGAAGAGTTCTAAGAGATTCCCAGCTGGGATATATATAGCTAGTGTGCAATGCCACACCGTTACTCGTAATTGTTCTCGTTTATCTGTTACAGGTTTTGCACCGATTCTCCCCCAACCCAAGCGTATAAGTCCAATAAAGTCTATCCAATGGAAATAGCAGCTAACTTAAATAGCGATCGATTCGTTTTCAGATTTACTCTCGTGATTTTTTTATTGCATTGCAGAACCTTGCAGTTATGTTGACGCGCTGTATGACGGCATGTCCCTGCTCGTGCCATCGGTCATCGTCCTTGCCTTCAACTACATCTGTTAGGATTTGTTTGGGGATTTGTTTACCTTCTTAAAACTAGTAACGATCTACATTGCAAGAAACATCCACCCAGACGGACGCCTTATGGTCCGAGAGGTGCTCGAGCTCGCCGGGATTCGCCCGACGAAATGGAGTAGTAACAGTGTTCAACCGTGGAGCGTCAAATGGTCCGTTTCCCTTAGCCTGCAGCTTTTTGTTTGTTTAAAAGTGTGTGTGTGTTCGGCACTAACGCCCGAATGCGGTATGAACTATTTATACACCAAGAAGTAGAAATATTGGTTCGCTTGGTAACCGGTCGTGTGCGGGTGCTTACTGCGTGCTGAACGTTAGCGGGAAATCGTTACGCTGCTCCTTGATGCCCGACTTCTGGAGGTAAATCTCCCGATTCGCTTCCTGGATGGCTTCCCAGAGCTTCGCCTCGGACATGATTTGCCGCAGCAGATCCTCGACGGCCGGTTCCGTGTTGAGATCGAGCAGGCTGCTTATCGATTCCTCGTTCGGGTCAAAGTCACCGCTCAGTCTATCCTTTCGGTTTGCTTCCACGTTTTGCATGTGGCGTTGGAGCATGGCCGCCGCGGCAGCAGCAGCTGCAGCACTCGGTGGACTGGAGGCGGACGATCGCTTCTTACCGCAGCCGGTAAATGCGTTGCAGAACGGTCTCTTCTGTGGTTCGGTGTTGTACTGTTTATATGCCCGGGGTTGCTAGAATAAAAAGTATACCCAAATAGCTCAGTAAATTCTACCGAGAAGGCAGATTCATCTAGTAAACACTTACCCGATCCACTACTCCACATTCCAGCATCTGAAGAACGCAAAACAATGAAACCAGTGCCAGCATCAGCTTGGCGGAACTTCTGTGAGCCATCAGTACGCTTTCGGTGGCACGTTTAGTCTGTGAAGTAAAACACAACCGAAACATCATTAGCAGGCAGGACATCACGATTACGTCAAATTTTCATTATTTGCCCACGCTAATCCCTCGCATTACGCTTAACCTTGACCGAATATCGAATGGCTTCCGTGTTTTACAACACGACGGATTGAGTGTCGGTTTGATAACAGACAACCATCTTTTAAAGAAGAATTCAATTTCTTCTTCGTGTAGTTCTCCATATTTACCGGGCTTGTAAGGCTTCATGCATTTATCCAAAAGCAAGCAAGTGTCGCCTGTCTTAGACAAGCACAAATGCTCCAACATTAGGGTGGGAGCAAGGAGGCTAAACTGGGACGGGCAGCTTCCATGCTGTTATGGGTAAAGTGCGAAAAACTGCTGCACTGTGCATCCCGCAGCGTGTTTTCAATTGCATTAACGTGTATGGAAAATGTGCCTCCACCACAAAAGGGTGAGATATCCGTATCGAAAGGTTATTGAGGAATTTGGGTTATGTGAACCCAACGAATTCTTTGTGTCCGAATGTGTTTGAAGCCTGGAGTAATGAGTTTAAATTAAAGAGATATATACTTCTGCACTAAATCTCATGACTTTAACGTACGACGATCTCTTCATAACCGGGATTTAATAACTCCCGGCAAAACAATTACCCTATTCTAGTCCCCGCCAGATATTGTCTCCAGCAGATGTGTCTTACTTTCAATTTGAATTCCTTATACCCTTTCCTTCTTACACCTTCACTACCACACTCTGGCCAAGGAAGAATGGAGGAAAACACGTTTTCTTCCTTGCGCTTACTTACGCGAAGCTCACTCACGCGCTTAGTCTCGCGGTTTTTGGTTTCAACTGAACGATGCTCTGCTTGATTGTTCGCCGGCTAACGGCAAACGAAGCACTAAACACAACCACAAGAAACGGCACGGGAGTGATCACGAACGGAAATACACTTGCATATATGGTTCCGGGAGTAAGCACTGGAGACGTCGTGTTATACAGGAAGTACTTCGCAATGTACCGGATGCGTGCTTGAGTGTGGCCTAATCCTTCACTGACTGAGAATCCTGCCGGCCGACCATGTGCTTTTATAGAGATGGCTGCAACCGAGGCAGCACCGAGCACGCCCGAAAGGACCACCCGGGGTGCACATTTCTTGTAAATACTCTCCGCAACCAGTCCCTATTGCCACCCCCCTGGCCGATAGTAGCGCCTGTGTATATCGTTATATAAATGCACATGATTTTTGCATAAAATCCTCGTTTAGCGGGTCCTCTCCCTGGTGGTGGATGGAATGGTTTCATTTTCGTGTTCCACCACGGTGAGATGATTCTGGAAAATGGAGCAAAACGTGAATCTGGCCAGCCGCACCAGCATTCGTTCGGTGTTCGGGGTGGATCGGGTCGACATCTCGCGTGGCCGTTGGCCACTTGCAACCCGATGCGTGACAGCGCTCCCGTGGAGGGAAAGCGTTTTTATTACAACGATCGTTCTGCGGCCACTTGGTTGCCATCTTGACGCCCCGAACGGACACCTGTTGACAGGGCGATAATGAACAAACCGCAAAAATCGTTTTTAAAAGTTCAGCCTTTCCTTAAGTCCGGCCGGATGGAGCAAAGTACTCCCACAGCATGGTTGTGTTTCATCTGCACCGTATTACACCGAATTTCCATCGAAGTGACATTTCTTGTACCAAAACAGCAAGCAGCAGTGGCAAACGTGCTCCGGCACCGGATTGAAAGGAATCCATCAATACCATTCCGTTGGAGTGGTGATCCACCGCCCGACATGCTTTTGACGCGTGATATTTAGAAAAAGGAGAACGCCAGCATTACCCCACGGTGGGTGGCATTCACCTACTGAACTTTTATACGCTCAAGCCCCAGCTGTCCCGTCCTCCGGTGTCCCTTCCGTCCCGGAAGTAATGTTGTGGCAGGATATGCAACCTGCAGACCAGGCATTGCGTTATGCAATTTGCAGCTGAACCGTTCGCACCATCTACAATGCTGAATCGATTGGGTATTTAATTATTGGATTGATGGTCCCACCCATCCCACCAGCCAAGGATGCAGACACATGTGAGAAGACTCGCTGCCTGGTGGTCCGCAACGCGAGCATAATCGATTGGTGCAAGGCTGCTGGGTGATATAATTATGGGATTGCGTGTTTTTTTTTTCTTTCCCTTCCATTGGTGGTTGTTTCGCGATTGTGCAGCGCATCTGTTTATTCGCTGATGTTTTGGGTTACTGACTAATTGGCCCTGATAAGCTATACCCGCTGTTTACCAATCGTAAATCATACTGATTGCTCGTAATGTTTATGCTGCATGATTCTCTATGTGGCAGTGTTACGAAGAGAGTCTAATCGCTTATGTTTTACATCTACAAATGGTCACAAAACACTCAAAGTACGATGAATTATATCTATACCAATGTGGGAATATTGTTCACACTACTACAAATATAATGAGAAACGCATGATTTAAGAACAGAATGGAAATGAAATGAAATCGTATTTTTGACTTGGAAAAAACTTATAATATTGGGCTGCATCTCAAACATCCGTAAAACCACCTCCTTTTTCTTCTATGGTTCTACAGCCTCAAAAACTCTTGGCTTGCCAATATCTCTAGCTTCCGTTACTTTTATTTATTATCTAGCTTATATTTTATTTATTTATGAAAAATGGGTTTGAAACATTCTAATAGAAATTACATTATGACAAAAATAAAAAATGGAAAGACCAAAGCCAAGAACAAAACGATTTAAAACTGTTCAATGTTTCGCGCTATTTTGTGTGGCGCCATCTGTTGAGGAGTAGTGGTACCAAACAAGATGCAAAACTGCTTCTGGACTTCATTTCCTGTTTGTAAAATTTATTTGTCAGCATTACAGTCTGGTCGATAAATGAAAAAAAAAAAAAACTTTAAAATATTTTATGGAAAACCTTTTTATAATATTTATATATTTTAACTTTTAAAATGAAACTATCCTTGCTTTCATTTGATGTTTTGTTACTTCCATGTGTTCGTTATATTTATTTTAATTTAAAAGTAAGGAGAATGTTGTAACTAAAAGATCCTAAGTATCATACAGAAGCTATCATATAGTAAAAGAAAGATTTATTCGACAATTGAAGAGAGATCAGAGTGGGAAGAAGCTATCATATAATTTAAAACAAATTTCAAAGAACGTTCTGGTTAACCTACAGACCCTAGACATCCTTGGCCACCATTGAATGCAGCAAAGAAGCGTAATTATTTGCGATTGATAATTATGTCTGGTTGAAAATCAAATCAAACAGTAAAACATAAAAATATGATGATAACCAGCCAATGCTAAACAAAGCTGCCTGATTAGCAAAGCAACATTTTTACAAACCATTCATGCGAAATTGGTTCGCTGACCTAAAGTAGCAAACTTAAACCCGTGTTAACCTCGTTGACCGACGAAGGTTAGCGCATCTTATTCTTTTCTTGCATTATTATTATCATCATTGGGCAAACCCAAATCTGGTTTCTGAAGTAAAACCGATCATCCCGGTTGCTTACGATCAGTTCATTACAAACTGTGTAGCGATCCGGTTCTGTAGGCATCTGCGTTCTAAGCGTAACATGGCACCGAAGGTGGTAGTGTGTTTGTTGTGCCTGATCCTCGTTCCAGTGTTGTGTGATGAAAGCTGCTTTAAGCGCAGTGAAGCGTTTTTGTCCAAGATCGGCTCGGAAATTGGAATTATGGAAAAAGGGTTAGCAGCAGGATGTGTTGAAAGCAAGTCTTGCGAAAGATCTACTGAACGTCAACAATTGTTTTAGGATTTCGGAGCTTTCTAGCTTCATGAAAGATGTTGTGTGGAATTCGATGCAAATGGAGATGCGTCTGCGTGTCATGAAGATGGAGATGGAATCGTACCGGCAGTCTTCTTTAGCAGCTATAAGTTATGACAAGGCACCAGGATCAATTCTCAGCTCGACTGCCGCTTCGTCAGCAGCTTCGGCAACAGCATCGGCAGCAGCTTCAGCAGCCGCCATGACCCACACAGCAACTGTCCCATCTTCTAATGATCCGAAAGCCTCAAGCACTTGCAATCTGCAGCAGTTGCTTCGAGACCAGTTCAAGGGGAATGTGGTGATTGAAATTAAAGCCGATCCTGCAGCCGCTGGAGTTGCTGAAGAGCCAGCAACAATCGTGAAGGATGAAACTACTAAAATAGGTTAACTTGTAATGTAAAGTTCACTTCATTGTAATACAGTAACACAAAAAACTATTTCACAGGCGATCTAACCTCATGCTCTGAGACAAATAAAACCGGCCAATATCGATTAAAGCTGTCAGCGAACGTGTCATTTGACGTACTGTGCGATGCAGAGTTCGATAAAGGTGGATGGGTTGTGATACAGCATCGGTTCAATGGATCAGAAGACTTCTATCGCAACTGGACTGAATATGAGTCCGGGTTTGGAGCTCTAAACGCAGAGTTTTGGTTGGGAAATGAGAAAATTCATTTGGTGAGTAGAAGAATCCACTTCAAGTGATAATTTTACAGGTTCATTTAATTCACGGATACGATCAACGTTTTTGCTCCCATTGCAGTTAACCGCTGAAAAACCTCGTGAAATAGCGTTCGTAATGGAGGATTTTGAAAACAACAAAGGAATCGCACGCTACGCTTCGTTTAAAATAGGCAACAAAACGGAAAAGTACAAGCTGAAAAGCGTGGGAACATTTAGCGGAAATGCGGGAGACTCGTTCTCGCGCAATGTAGGATCTATGTTTAGTACGCACGATAGTGATAACGATAGCTCTTCGAGCCACTGTGCAATGCTGTACGCCGGTGGATGGTGGTACGACAAT
This sequence comes from Anopheles culicifacies, assembly GCA_000473375.1. Classification (NCBI taxonomy): domain Eukaryota; kingdom Metazoa; phylum Arthropoda; class Insecta; order Diptera; family Culicidae; genus Anopheles; species Anopheles culicifacies. Next base: position 9,376 of record AXCM01001833.1, on the reverse strand, counting down.
TGCCATCTTGCAAATTTGAATGGAGTGTACATGAAGGGTACAACCACTGTTTATGCAAAATCGATGTGCTGGAGCTCGTTCAAAGGATTTCATTATTCACTTAAAACATCTCGCATTATGGTACGCTACTAAAAGGCTTTTGTCGAAAGTACCCATGCAGCAGCGTGTATTTTGAGCATTCAATGTTGCATTTTATCGTTCTGAAACTGACAAATAAACACATAATCGATCGATTGAAGCAAAACTTACAAAGACTATCATTTCATTTACTAGCCTGATAACCAGATAACATTCGACCTCAGAACGATTTAGGGCAATGGGAGCGTCTATTTCATACAATGTTGCTAAACATTGACTAGCATTACTTTTCAACAGATGTGGAAGAAACTAAAAAGGAAGAATATCGCAAACATGCAATGATCGTTGCTATTGCTAAGTGAGTTTGCTTAATTACGACAGAAAGCTTTAAAATTTCGTAAGAATAACTTTAAAAATGTTCCTTTGTAACGAATATCGTAAATAACGAAGAAAAATTCAAATCAAACTGACAGCTGTCAAACGAATAAAATGAATCTGTTGTTTGGGTATACAGATGTGTGCAGCCGCGAACTAATAAGGCCTATATTTTGTTGTCATGCTCAGTACAGTTCAAAACAAAATACATCTCAAGTTACGGAATCGTAGTTTTGTACTTATCGTCATTCTAAAATAATTTAAGGAATAACTTTAAATTGTGTAAGATATGCAGCATCGTTGGATTCGTATGAAGTGTTGATATTTATTATCAGTTATTTTCAGCACGTGAAACAATGCGGATAATACCTCTTTTTGCTTTGCGTTTTCTTGCGCGGTACTGTCGTGTTTGACATTTATCCTTCGCGTCCAACTTTGTGCAATCAGAAACCATTATTTTATCACAATATTAGCTCTGTTTTTCGTTATTGTAATGAAAATAGAACTCTTCTGTGCTTAAAATCGTTCACTATAAATTACCAAACGGCTACATCGATTCAATGTAGCGCAGTGAAGCAAATGGCAGCTTTGGTCCGTGAAGGCAAAACGTCAGTACGGAAAGTCATTCCTAAACACAGGCAAGCTTTTTATTGTTTTCCTGTTCGTTGTTGCGTGCGGTTGTGTTCGCGTGTGCCGTGAAGCGAAAAACGTATTCGTTGTTCCCTGTTTCACCGCGTTCGCCCCACTGCTCGAGTGTAAAATGTTATTCTAAATGGTAAATGTTGTGGCCACGCTTAGTTTTGTGGTGGAATTTCGCTGTGAATCGGGTTCACGGGTGTACATGAAAGCGGAAAAGAACCGTATCCGCTGTGTCGTTCGTTTTGTTGTGCGTATGTTGGCCGGTTTTTTTTACGCTGGACAAGGTTGCCACTATTGCATTCGGGGAGCATTTGGTAAATGAAATGTGACACAGACACTGTCCTTTGGGGGATGTTAAATTTTGGTTTTGCTCTGTTGTTTGTGTTTGTGTTTTGTCATCTCGTGTCCGCGCATGTTCCAGAAGGTGTGGCGGGGGCCGGGGTACTTTCATGTTGAATGTGTTCTTCCCGAGTGCATATGTTGCGTGTTTACTCCGAAGGAGATGTTCCATTGCTGTGGGTGGTGAGCTGTGGACGCAGTGGCAAGCAGTGTAGGGCAGTTGGCTAGGGTTAGTTATTCTAGGGCGATCTATTTTCGGTGGACAGACGAAAATATGCTAATAATTTAATTATATCCCGCTTGTGGTTACTGTGTACGCGCACGTTTGTATGTGGTGGAATGATGACTCGAGTGTGTTCTCGGTGATTGTTGCAAGGTCCGGTGGATGTGTGTGTGTGTGTTTGTGTGTTTTTATGAAGTAACTGCAGGCGTCATTTTGCAAAGTGTACTTCTATACGATCCTGCACAACACAACCAACAAGTGCGAGATTCGTCATCAACAACAACACAACACAAGCATGTGATGTGATCAATAGATCTTCCGAACTTCGTACGGTTGTGTGCGTGAGTTTAAACAGTCACAGTAGAACGTTTTTTTTTTAGTTGGTTCGTTTGACACCGTGTGACGGAATGTGTTCTCGCTTCAACCAACACGAACAAACGCCGTGCGGATTGTTTACCCCACACACAGGCGCCCGATATCGATTTTCAAGGGCGTGTAACGCAGCAATCATCACACGGGGGACAACCACAAGTACGAACACGCACGCAGCTGTACGGTCCGTTCCGTTTCGTGCGTGATAAAGGACGTCGTGAGCTGGCGGTAATGTGAGATTTGAACCGTTTTGTGGCGGCTGCGCGACAACGCGTCATCGTGGTGTTGTGTTGTGTTGGGGTGGCTTTGCGGTCACTGTCGTGTTGTGTTAGTTTCGCGGTACCGTGTTGCCTCGTACGATGATCTCATTCATTTTTTTTTGGGTTTTGCCTTGGAATCGCGCAAAATTTTTGGATTCGAATGTGTGTTGGCGGAACTCGCCGAAGAGTGTGTGATGTGGAATATTTTGATTCCCTTCGCAGCTGAAAGCATCAATTTCACCTCATAAAACTGTGCCGAAAGCGTACACGTTATCGATGGGACCGAGAAGCCTTCGCGGGTTTATTGATTTCTTATCTGACGACTGTCTCCATTTGGCAGCCCGTGAGTCAAAACGAGACGCACCGTGTTTATCACGCACGATGTTGCCGTAGTGAGCAAGAGTGTGAGAAGGAGAAAGCTTACACGGTGTTATCAATTGCGGTTTTAGTTCGAGTGCAGAATGGACAGCAGGAACGCAAAGAAAACGGCGAACAGATAACAGCATTAACAAGCAGCAAACTCCCAAACTCGAAACGAAATAAGCGAGAAACCCCTCACGGTACCAGTTGTGTGCCATTCCTGTAACACCAGTCAGCTAAATGGCTGTGTGATTCACGCACGGTTGATTCGTGGCATCGGATTGTATGTGTTTGTTCTGTGTGTTGTGCGTCTCTGTGTTGGGAGTGCGATATAAACGATTCGTGCATTTGCTTATTTGCAATTTCCTGTTAATTATCAAAATTTCATTCCATTAGCCGAATACCTTTCGGGTGTGGTTTTTGGTGCGCACGTGTTTGTGTATGTGACTCGGCAGTGTAATTTACATGGCCATTACACTGTAAGTGCATAAACAAGGCAGTAGATTACGGCGATCTTCTTCAACCATACGACCCTCGGTCTTCGTTTATGCTGTGCGCCGGATCGAGTTCCGGCTTCGTCTGCGCCCCTGTGTGTGTCACCGAAGCACACTGACACACGTTATGTTCTCTCTGTTTTTACAGCCACTTTTCGACGGAATAGTACACAAACAAAACGCATTATTACGTACAGTGTTAAAAGAGTGCTGGTGTTGCTGGTACTGCAAGCGTTAAATACCTCCATAGTGCAAGCTTAAATGCATCTAGTGACAGTGCCCCGAACGCGTACCAAATGAGCAGAAACATGAAAAGGCAGCTGGAAAAGTTCAGAGAGGAATTAAAATCGAACCTATCACGGTAAGCACTGGAAGGGGGTGGGGGAAATCTTCTATTGCATTTCTATAGCAACCGCTCCAATAGTTTTCAGATCAATTGCAATTAAAGTAGGCTACCATACACGGATTAGGCGAAACCGTTCAATCTCCCAATACACAAAAAAGTCCCGAGTTCGAATCCCGCGGTTTGTTGGTGTATTACATGTTTGTGCCATTCGCAAACTAAACGGCTTTTACCTCATTTGAATCACAATTTAGCGAAACATCCGCACAGCAATGCGGATCACTTCCTCAGCGACTCCCGCAACACCATAAATAAGGGGGGGATTTGGTTCTTTTTCCTACACACATTTCGGTACTTTCTTTCCCTGCGACCGGAAAGCTCTCGGTGTCCATCAAAATGCAAATGAGGGCGTTTATCCACTTGGTGTGCACATGAGTGTGTGGTTGGCTCAATCAATTCGGGAGCGTCGTTTCTTGATCGTTCCGCGAAGTTAGTTCGCTGCAAAAACCCTGTAAATGAACCGCGCACGATGTCCAACTTGATTGAGAGGAGTGGTATGATAAATTTATCACTTCACGCATCATCATTTAGCAGTGATTAGGGGTGGCGAAAGGGTGGAAAGGAAGTCAACGGAGCGATATGCGAGTATTGAACTTTTCACGGTCATATTCCGGGGGAAGTTGTGAGGAAGAAAATGTTACTCTCCCCCGATGGAGGTTGGCTTGTGGCGTATGGAGTCACAATGACCGTATGATGACCCACCGGTAAACGGTTCCCATCCGTTCAACATCATAAAGCAACCACTAAACGAGGTGACCTCGGTTGTGCGATGATGGGCAACGAACGTATGGTGAACGTTTTATTGCCCACGGAAGAGGACACTGTACAAGAAGATCGGTGTTCGGTGGGTTAGGTTGGAAAGCGAAACGTGAAGTCAAACGAGGTAACGATATCATTTCTCCGCCTCGTTTTGGACAGAAAGGGCACGAGTGTCTTGAGGGGAGGGGATGAAAGATATCCAACAGACGGGCAGCACATTTGCAGGCCATATTTGTTTTGATTACCTCACACGGTTGTCTCTTCAGGGTGCTGCGGTTACTTCAGCTCCATGCGGGGAGCGACACTGAACTGGGCTGCTGATTGAAGTTATGCGATAATATGCGTGTCCAGCTTCACTAAGACGCATCCACGCATCACCCCTCTTGCTGGCTTGCTGTGGGAATGTGTAACCTGTTGCCAACGCTTGTGCACTGTCACAACAGCGAGCCACCGGTTGTTGCACTGACATGCTAGTCGTCTACCGTAGGCCGGATCGAGCCTGGACTTTGATTGAGCTCAAGATGTGGAGACACACCGAGGAAGATGCGCTAACAAGCACCGAGTATCATCAGTGGCGTACGAATGCAAATATATCGCACTCCGACACAATGTACAGTGGATCACAAAAGTTATCGTACATTGGTTATTGATAAATTTAAACGAATTTTTTAATTGTGTCAAAAATTATCCAAAACATTTAACATTTAATGGATCTAATTATGTTTCACCGAGGCGCCGGTCTTCCAACGGGCAGGACCGAGGTTCGAATCCCATTCGGGCCGTTCCCCCGTACGCAGGACTGACTATCCTGTTAGGGGTACATTCAAGTCACGGAAGCCAGAAATGGCAGGCCAAGACCTCTCGAGGTTGTAGAGCCAGAGAAGAAGAATTATGTTTCACTCTTTTTAAGATGAACTGAAATTTGTTGAAGAATGTGAAGAGTTTCTCCTTAATTTCTGGAACTAATCTCGTTTTACATTTTATTCTTAAAAAAGGCAATAATGTTCAATCAGCAAAAATCCATAAATACATCCAAGTCAAACTCTTGGATTTAACAATCCTGTAAAAATGCAACAATGTGTAATGTCCACTGAGAATAAGAATAGAAATGTCCTTCATATTTCAAAAATAATGCACTGTACGATAACTTTTGTGTGTGACTGTTTGCCGGACGTCTAAGTGTGGGAAACACTGTGGTGATTGAATAATCTTCAAGGCCTTAATCCGGGTTTTTACCTTATCCTACGATAAGTAAGACACTATTCGTGAGAGGTGTGTTACGTCGTGTTGGTTAAGAGTACCGTCCTTAGTTTGCTAGCTTGAATTCATCATCAACTGGTTCTGGGACACAGAACCTATCAGAAGCAACATTATTGTACGAGAAAATCATGTTCGTGCACCAAAACACAACTGGACACCTTCGTCCGGTGATGCCCCGAATCGATCCATCCGCTTGGTGGTTCGCAGTACGCAGATGGAAATCTTATCAGCTTACAGGGCGTGTGGAGTGTTTTGCTCTGGTCCGTCTGATAAGCGACCGTGACTCAAAAAACCATCGCTATTCAACTCAGCTAACCCTGAACAGAGTAGTGCAGTATTGTTGGAGAGCTGCAAGCATGGAACGTATGTGAACGCCGCGTAATAGCCCTTCTGAAGGTGTTCAATAGATGGGTTGTATCATAAACTCAACGCCACCCATTTATCTCCCCTTTGTCCTCCTTCTCCGTGCTTACGAGCGAGAAGCCACCACCAGGTGGTTGACCAAACCATGGTCCACACGCTTAACTACAACACACTAAATGGAGCATAAAACGATCCATTTAATAGGAGTGCATTTTTCAAGCTTTCCCCCAAAAATCAAACACTTAAACAAACCACAATTAAAATCATGCTGAAAGGTACTCCTCCCTCTTTTACGCTTCGAAATGGCACTGGAACCGCCTAAACCGGCGAAGAATTGGATCGGAAAACTTTCTCGTGTTCACTTTTGCTGGCGTTCGAATGTGGTCCATTGGGACGTTACCATATTAGGGACCTTACGAGCAGAAGGAGGCAGCCGTCTGTGTGCGTGTGGAAGAGAAAGGGGATAAAGAAATTGGCCAGTGTCCCACTCCTCTGGGGCATCATGAATTGATCAGACGCTTGGTTCAATTTTCACATCTTGAACATCTTGAAGAAATGTAAACATGCAAATTAGATTTCCGGGGAATGTCTTGCGTTGTGTATGGGATGTTCTATGATACCTTTTGGAAACCCTTTTTCGTGCTAAACCCTTTTTCATTGCGAGATACAGGTTAGTTCAAGCCGGAAGAACACCGGACGGTTACATCCGGTTTGGTTGTTAGAAATATTTCCGGAGGTTTTTTGTGACATCTTTAGGTTATTCGAATGGGGGTTGTATTCTAATATCAGCTCAATACGGGTCAGCAACAATTTAAGATGCCTGTTTTGGCGAAGCGAAGAATATGTTTCACATTAATTATCCTAAAGCTCATCTGTTCTATTTGTAGATGAACTCAGAACGCACTCGAGAAGTTGGTTCGCGTCTCCTTCCGTATGATCGACTGGAACACATGAGCGAACTTGTAATATTCAATTACGATATTATTAGAACACAGAACCGCTCACATACTTTGCAGGGTAGTCACAGAGCGGGTAGTCTGCTTCTTGCTGGAATTTTTCGGCGACAGAAGGTCTCTCCACCCAGACTCGGTGACATTCCATTACGGTACGGTTGCGTCGAAAGTAAGAGACAGTGGGATTACTGTCATTTGCTTTGCCTTCGGCGGTGTTTAACGTACCCAAACACGACCGTCATCGTACACAAAAACGCTGGCGGTGTGTCTGTCTAGCCGAAGTGATTTATTTTAAATCAACGCACAGCACTATTATTTATGCTGTTGCCGCTCACCGCCACAGAACGATAGGAAAGCGCTCAACGTTGATAATGTTGACGAAGCGTTAGTCTTCCCTTTTTGGGAGGGCATTTCCGCCTGGGAAGTTTCCGGGAGAAGAGTTTTCCGCATACAAAAGCGGCATGAAAATAACTCCATAGAAATCGCTTGCATTTATGCGAACGGACGTGCGACACTCGCGTTGCAAATGAAGTCGAACGCGGGAAAAGGTCGCCGTCTGACGTGGGTCGTTTGGCAGCAAAACCTTTACTCGTCTTGGCTGCCGGGGTTCGACCCACGCTCGCTCGCGGATGAGGTGAAAAGTAGCGAAGTTCACTTACACACACACAGGATTAGTCACGAACCGGAAGCCCCTTTCAAGTATGACGGCGACACAACACCGATGACGATGGTTTGTGCAGTTTTTGTCTGCCATTCTAAAACTGGGACGTTGACACTGCAATGACAGCAAGGCGGAAAGAGAGGAAGGTTGGGTCTCGCCGGAAGGAAGTGCAGAGATGGGTCGAGTGAATCGACTTTCATTTTCATTTATTTTTGTGTGTGAATTTTGCCCAACTGGTTTCGGGACACTGGAATTTGTCCATCGTTCATTAAAGGAACTTAAAGGGGATTTTCAGAATTAATTATTTTTAATCTCACTGCTTTCATTTGTTGTGAGTCATGCAGCAGAAATGTGTACGCCACACACAAATAATGTTTGCCAAATGAAATTCTTCGATTCCTTAAGATGAGATTTAACATTGTTGCGCTCTAAACTTTCAAGTGTTTCCTTCCTCCATCGAGATTCGCGTAAAAGATGCAACTTCATTAATCATTTCGATTGTGGTTTATTTAATTATCGCATCTACGTACGAGGTCTTTGTTACTTGGGCAGACGAAAAAAAAACTCACACAAAGATTAATGAGCTATTTTTGGAAGGCTTCGCTTAGTCGAGGTCGAAAACTCTAAACAACCAATTTACGTTGCAGTTTGTTCTGTTGGTGAGTTGGAATAAACGAGCAATAGGTGGGATGTGGCAAACACCACCACCATACTACTGGCATGTTGCCAGTTAGGGCAGGCAAAATTCAACACAATCCATCCACAACCGAATGACCAATGCACCCGTTTCTTGTTTGGCACACAAACACCCCGGGCCATCACTGCCCAATTCTTCCGGAACGAGTTTTATAGGTCGGATTGCTATGAAAACCCCCATCCATTGGGAACAAGGGACCCGGTGGATGTATGCGAGACACACAGCCCTACATTAGCGGATATCAGATGGACGATGTGTGTCACACACGGTGTGTTCGTTGTGTTCTTCAGGTCATTTGGTTTGGTTCTTTGTGGAGCAAACATCAGCCTCAATGTTTGTCCAATTAGTTAAATGAGTATCCCGCATGTATGTCACCCGATCGATCGATGTGGTTGTGATCTATGCAAAAGGAAAAGCTAAGGAAATAAGGAATAAAATTAGCCTTGGAGGAATGTTTTGTTTAAATTCTACCTTTAGAAATAGATTTTTTTAGGAAGTTTTGTAAACCCCAGTACTTGGTTCTGAGTCATAGTCAGTCCTCTGAGGGTGAAAGGTCCGGATCTCTGAAGATCCAAGAACCTTTTTGAAGTCGACTGATGATAGTACTCTCCAGACTCATCAAGCACAACGCCATTCGAAAATCAAAAGGTGTAAAAAATGTTAAAACTGAATTGCTCATTTTCACACCCTTCGGTGTAATCGCCGGCTTGAGATTATTTCATTGACCTTTTTGTTTCGGAAGGAGACGAGAAAAGAGGATGGACATGATTATCGTTGCCAGCCAAAGCAAATGATATTTATGTAATCGTGTGGGGATGGAAAGTAACGAGAAAAAAATGGAAAGTTTTCAGTAATCTGCCCACAGACAACACTCTTTGACTGAACGATATCATTCGCTGGTTCGAAAATGGACAACGGGCGTATTGCGAAATCTGCGAGTACTGCTCGTGGAACTGTGTGAGAGTTTCTTACGAGCTAATAATTACATGAATATTCCAATCCAATCAAAGGAGATATCGGGTTTTTTTTCTCCTCTCTTTCTCTTTCTTTACGGAAGTAACTCACCAAACTCATGGTCGGAAAGAAGGGGGCTGATGGCAATAGATCAATGATCTTCTTCGATATGCACAACATCCAGAT
>AXCM01001832.1:0-35143 GCA_000473375.1 Anopheles culicifacies | reverse complement strand
CCGCCGGGGGTTTTGGGGGCTGATCCCCATTCCATTCGCCCGCAGCCGCGAATGCGAGCCGAACGTTCACGTGGGTTTAATTTTGGAGGTTATGTTTGGGGGTTTGCCGGAACCTGCCTGCTCAGTGGGTCCAGCGTCGCAGACGCAAAGCGGGTACCGCCCGATGATGGACATCTTGTTGCATACGGCCAGCGACCTGTCTGCTTTCCCCGTGCAAAGCATAATAAATATAACAAAAAAAGCAAACGAAATAAAAGAAAAAACCAAAAAAACGAGGGTAAACTGTTTGACGAGCGAAAATGACAGTGTCTGGTCGCGGTCGTGGGTTATTACTCCCGGCACTCAAACTCAACAAAGAAGGCAAAAAAAAGGACGGTGAACAGATTTATAGGTTAAGTTTGACAGTCTTCTCGGAGGTAATCCTAGACGCAACGCAAAACAAAACAAAAAATCGACTCACACATTTAGTACAAGCGTGGAGGCTTGAGCTGCTGATTGAACAGTTTTGTCTAAATAAGTCTACGACGCAAAATGAAAGTAGAAATGTTTGGGAACTGAAGTTTACTCCCAAGACGGTGATCGAAGCTATGGAAGGCAATGGTTGAAAGTTGTGATTTGCATATTAGATGCTGTAATATGTATCGTAAAGTACGTATGTTAATACTACTTTAATAATTGTCTTGAAGATTGAATTGATTCCTAAAGACTTATAGATAACTTCAAAAGAATCGTTAATAATCACACAAGAGCTTTGAGATGCGTAGTACTACTTATCAGTAACTATCACACAACTGCGAAGATTTCCATCCTAAAGCGTCGTCACGAGGGTTGTGAAACGGTGATAAAAGAGCCTGCGAGATATGACGCCATCATTATCTGCGTGCAGCACTAGATTAGACGTGCGATTTCGCACTTGTAACGTCATTTCGTTTCATTTCCTTCCATCACAACGCATGACACCCGTTTGTTATCAAAAACGTTCTTCGACCGGTTCATGCTTTGGTGGCAATAAATGAAATGATGAAGTGAACTCCAAAATAAAAAAAAAATAAAATAAACAAGGAAAATAAGAAATACAACACTTTAGTTCGTTAATCACTTCCGTTGGGTTTCGCGAAATGATCACAGCGCGTTACCAAGTGGGGTTACGTTTGGTAAAGAGCGCTTGACCTAATTTATTCTGCTCCAGGCAGATGATCCAGTGTGCGCGATGCGTGCGGTACATACGGAGCGCTAGAACATATGACTTTCCAGCGTTCGGAGCCCCGGAGGCGATGAGATGATGCAACACAATCAATTGCTTCTTGTTGCCGGCATACGATCGTCCGATGCCTGGCAACTCTTACTCTTCTTTTTTTTTGTTTTTTGCCTAAATCGGGGAAACCGCACGCAAAGTACATTTTCGTCTATTTCCGGGACCGACGTTTTGGGTGACGAACCAAAAACAACAACAAAAAAAGCGCAATTCTTACCGACACCGAGTTTGTGTGTCTTCCAAGAGCGTGTTGCGAGTAGCATTCTAGAGTTTTCTTGATGTAAGATTTACCTATGTAAAATAAAAATAAAATCATCGCCCGTAAGGTAGAACGCGAAGCTCAATTGATTTAGGCTTGCGAGGGAAACCCAGTACCGATAGGGAAAAGGAAATGTAAAAATAGTCCAACAAAATATGTCTAAAGAGAAGAATGAGAAAACGGAATAGGTGGCAGCTGATTGTTTCCTACCCAGATGGAATTGGGCGACAGCTGTTGAGGCACGGAATCGACTGTTTAGGAATCGATTTCAATAAAAACGAAATGCTCAGCACGGCTACAGCCGTTGAGAGGGTAATTAAGAGGTAAAATCTCGCCGCGTCTCGGGAAATGCCGGCTTTGACATCTCTGTGGGAATCGAAGACATTCTGTGTATTTATAACTTTTTTCGGTTGATAGAACCTAAAGTGTCATGAACAGCTCGGAACTTAATTGTTGCGTCCCGTATCGGAACAGACTATAATCGGGCGCTTCATGCCACTGTGTACGAGACTGTACCGTTCTAGTTCTGAATACGTTCTCATACTATTTTAGCGTGATTGAGCTGCCGTACATAGTATGCTTCGAGTACGGCCATGTGCTTCAGATATACATCGACACTTCGCAATCGCGTGATACATCAAGGAAAACCGAAATGGCGTAATTTAATTGCACAATTCGCCGGTGTTGTGCATTGCTGAGTCAATAGCAACATGTTGAAATTCGGCACACAAGTAGGACCATCGAAAAGGAACGAAGTAGCAAGAAGAAACCCCACGGTGGCACAACTCCCTTATGTCAATCTAATCTTTGCTCTAATATTTGGTGCGCCCAGTGGCGCCACACGGTACACTAATCTATCATGCCTGGTGATGCCGGAATGTTTGGGTTTTTTTTTTGTTGTTGTTGTTGTAATACTAATAATACTATCGCTCTCTCGCTTTCTCATTGTCGTTTTTTTTTCATCGGTGTAGTGCGCAATTCATCGTTCCCAACGAATAATGTTGGGGGGGGAGGAGCGGGGATACGTATCGCAAATAAAACGTACTCCGGGCCCACTTCCGTACGCGGCCGTGTCTGATAAGAAGCCTTTTTGTTGTTGCTGCTGCCATAGAAATAGACTTCTGATGAGTGCCAGGAGCCACCTCGAGGCGCAATGAAAGACCGATAAAACACAACTGGAGAGAGAGACCGCAGAAACCGCATCCGCGCCTTAACACCCAAGGCCATCGGTGCCGTACGCGGCTGCATGCATTGTGAGGTGGCAGAAATTTTGAAAAGACGCCATGTACCGAGCCCCATGTTAGGCTGCGCAGTTCTATCTACGAGGCGGCAACACGATCGGTGCGCAATAAGTTTCCGTGTGAAAATGAACCGGGTTGGCCTTGCTCGGGACACTGATAGCTTTCCGACGATCAACTTCCTACCCGTAAATCGATCTGCGATGTAAGGTTTTTGTTGTTAATTTTAAGAGCGATGCGATGTAAGTTTAGGGACCAGAGCTGGGAACTGGGTGTTGCTAACTTGACAATATTATCACGTCGATCTAAATTGATCTACCGTTTACAAGACGTTACTTCGAATATCTGAACGCTATCCTAACGTCACTGTTCCGATATCGACTCCACCGGCTTCCTAGACCAAACTCCAATGTTTGTCCTTGAATATCTGCGTCTTTCTACAATCGTCCTATTTTCAAAGCATACGATCGACCGGATAATCATCCCGCGGCGACATCCGTGGGAATTTCTGCGATAGTGTGACTAAACGAGGCGTTTCCGACAATGTCTTCAACCAGTCGGGCGATATTTCCGCTCTCCAGCCAAGGTTACGCACGCGCTTAGGGAGCGTTATATCATTACGTAACGCTAGAATTTAAAAAAAATCAACTCTCCTTTCCTCGCTCTAGGCTCACAGAATGGTATCTACTTCTTCTTAAGACAATAATTCAATTGCCTTTCATAAAGTATATAATACTTCGACTAGTGCTCAAAACTGAAAAATCCGTTCAATGCTCCTATCATATCAAATCTCTAATCTCCCCTCTAAAGGCGTTACGTTATAAATGGAATACCCCTAACGGTACGGTCACACAGTACGCCGAAGGGATCCCCCGCCCCCGGTTTATGAATGGAATGGAACGAAATAGATGGGCCAAAACTATATGCGAGCTTCTCCGGAAAGTAGGGTTGATTAAAGATCGCGGCAAAGCGGTATGGTAAGTAGTCAACATAAAAAAATCATAAAGAACCCAACGAACATGGCGACCGGTCTCGCACAGATCTCATGCGGGTGACCTTGAGAGCCGAATTCAAAAATTCCAACCGAAATCACTGTACGGGTCATGATACTCGTCTGATAATGAACAGTTGTTGTAACAACGGTTGCGTTACATTAATGGCATGCGGCTAAAGTACATTTCTAATCCAGTTTTTTTTTCGGCGAGACGTCATGATTCTCACCTGCAAGAATCCTTGTGAGGAGCAAGTCGTTTGACACTGTTACAAAAAAGTATGTAACCTTAGTAAACTTTACGTAGAATATTAAAACAATTCGCTCCAAACAGGAGGAATTAGAAAACCTTCAAAGTGATGCGTCACAATGGAGAAGATCCAGATAACTTGATAGCACGCACATAAATAGATGCAGTGAAAGCATCCAACAAATTATGTCTAGGCCTAATTTAAGCTTAGCTTATAGCTATAAAGTACATTCCCGTGGGTCGTTAATGCTGTGTAAAGTGATAAATAATCAGCATGTTTAAATAGTTTCTGTCATCGGGGAAAGCAAAAAATAACCTGATCATCCAAAAGCGCTACTGTGGAGATATTAGGTCTAATGTTGAAGATAATGTTCCAATTCCAGGACTATCTCCAAATCTGTAATCTAAGATCTCAGGGTCTTAGTTTTGTGGCGTTCACGATTGCTTAATACACCTTGACATCGGGATGTAGCGTGTAAATGTGCAGGTTACGTAGGTATAGTAGAAGAAGGAAGCACAAAACACTCTTAAATTATAAGTGTAATGGTCTATTTGTCTTCTTGTTTACGGAAGGATCAAGCGAACGGTCGGGACCGGGATGGTTGCATTTGATACGTTAGGACTTGCCGTTAGACTTGCACCAAAGGTTGCTTAGCTGGGGTGCAAATGTAAGCTTTCGAAACAATGACATAAGACCGTTGACACCCCCTTGCTGGTGTTGGGTAAGCGATCCTTCCATAAATTTGCTCACAGCAACCATCCGTTCCGGGATGGTATCACCATTATCGGTTGCACGAATTGGGAGGAACTAATTGCCGGTTTGTGTACGATAGATTTATGTTACACGGCCATACACGACCCAACGTATCCAGTGTCGCCGATGCGTGAGACTTAGTGTACACAGTATCGCCGTACTGGTCGTCGACTCAACCGGCACCTGTGCGCCTATGCTGGTTAGGAAGAGCGTACGTTTTGTGTGTTGTATTCTTACCTATTGTTAGACCGTCGTCCGGGGGTTTTCCCTATCACCGTGTGCAGCTCGGGATGTGATCTATCATATGTGAGCCTCCGGTATGATTCACAGGCGTGGTTCCGGTTGTCATTAGAACGCGGCCTAGCGTACCGCATCTGCACCTATTAGCACCTATGTGCACAGGGCTAACTAGTTATTATTATTTTTTTTTTCTATAGCACATACTTCCGTTAGGAGATGGTGCAGTTGAGGTTTTTGGGTTTATCCAACAACACCAGCAGTTCGCAAAAGTATAGAAATTTATTACCTTTGCTGAAGCGTCTATTGCATGACCTGTCTTGAGTCTAGCTTACTTATTGCACGAACGAACTGACGGTTTGGTATCCCAAATAAAGCTAGCATTCGAGCATAACCACGGAGCGTACGAGAAAAGTGAAAGAGTCACTGCCAGTTTACTAACACAAAATGTGTGTATACATATAATAAAGGCTTAGAAATGAATTAAGCAATGGCGCCTTTTACCCTTTAGAATGGTCTGATTATAGGAAAGATATAAAACAATAAATAATTCTCGCCCGAACTGTTTCCCTTCCGTCCACCTGATCAAGCTTTCGATTAGTTCCGCTCTGGCAGGCTAGAAGCGTGTACTGTAGAAAACAAAAATAAGAGTATAATTTGGCCAGTAAACCATCCGCTTCGTTAACAGCGAAAAAAAAATGCGTCCAAATGAATAAGTAAATAGATAAATAATAAGCTAACAATAAGGTAACGGCAGCATTACTTTTGATTGTTCAAGTGTGGTGTAGATACCTACCCAAGATCCAGCAATCCCGCAACGGGTATCCGTTCGTCCGACAACTGTTTCAACGTTGCGTTGTTTCCTCTCTCACTCTATCGCGGTCTCTTCAGTTCCACGTGCCATCACAAACTTCGTTTCATCCTCGAACGCAAACATTGCATGCGCTACAAACTCTTCTTTGAAGTTGTTCTGTTTTTTTTTGTTTTCGTACTGAACGTACCACAAGTTTTCCACGGCTGGATCTTTATCGTACCGTACCATGGAGTCGAATATGCTTTCGAGGGTCATTTGAGGGAAAATTATGACACATGAACATTCATAACTTAATAGGATGGGATCTTCGGTGGACCCACATCGGAGCAACACATACGGTAGCAATCGGCCACTAATTAGTCTCCGAGTGTGTGTGTGTCTGGGCGAAAGAAAGGAAAAGGTTTTGGATGAGCTGAAGGGCTATGTTAGATATAGAAACCGAAAGTCACTTCCCTTAGGTCAATGTCTAGGTACAGTGGGTCCACAAGGGAATCTAGTGACAGACGTAGAATGACAGATGTGGTGTGTGTGTGTGTTTGCTCTTTGCATGTGGACCTCTGCTGCTGCCACAACTTGGGGACATTGGGCTGTTGGATCCGGTCTATTAATAGTAGTCCACGCGGGCATCATTAATCACGCCGCCATAGGATGGGGTCTTCATCTTATTGCCTACCCAGTCCAAGCAAACGCTTGGCGGAGGGTCTGCCAACCAACGGAGTGTCGGCAAAACATGTCAACCTAAGGCACCAGTTGACCAGTTTGAGCATTCGCGCTTGGATCGTGGGCTCACGCATGGCGACTCAACCCAGACAGGTGCGGCTTCCGTATGATGTATGACTGGAGCGATTGATCGATTCTGTTAAGGTGTGTGACGTATGATATGGCCAGTACCATTAAACTTCGGAAAAGGAAGTCTTAAAAACTTCGCATGTTTGCGCTATCAGAGATTAGAACTTTTTATGACCTAATCGATTAAGTTATGGCACTCTCACACCTTCTCTAGCAGAATGTCTGACGTTTAACGTATTTATCAATAAGAGGGATTTGCCATTTGAATTATGTTATTGTCCAGAACCGGATAATGGCAGGTAGTTGCGAATATCGCTTTACTCCTCAATGACCAGACTGCTTCACATTGCCTACAACCCTCGGGAAACTCTTCGACCTATACTCCGGGCGAGCGTAACTCCTCGTGCGTAACCTCGCAAGTGCCTCCGCGTCTTTTTAAGCGCCGTGAGCCAAATCGTCAAGGTTCATAAATTTCTGTCGTGCAAGGTAGCCCGATAACCGTTGGCGAACGTGAATCTATACATCGCAATTTAACGAACTTATCGCAAAACTGACTACCGCAGCTAATTGCATCTAATACTCTCTCCCATTCCCGCTATCCATCCCTTTACTGCTCTTTGGATTTACTCCTTTCTCGTTTTTCAAACGGTTTCCGGTGATGTTTCCGGCCGGATTTCGCGCGGTGCCGTTGTTCTGTCGCTGTTGTCTTCAGACAGAGGTTTGGTATTAATTATTAATAGGGTTTTTTTTATTAATTTAAAAAAATACTTCCTCGTTTGCCTGGAAACCTGTTGGGATATTGATTTGAAGCTTTGGAATCAAATCATTTAGAATTTGAAATCCAGACATTTGAACAAACGGTGCCGGTAACCCTAGACTTTAGGCGTAGCAAACTCAGCAACTCCGTACATCTGCGAAACTAACGCGACAAATTAGAATATTGCAAAACCCATGTAGAATTAGTTACGAACGATTTATACGATGTAAACTAATGGTCTCTGCAGAAAAAAAGAGCGTTTCTTCGTCTCTGCCTTCGTACCACGACCCATTGCAGTGTTTCGATGTAAGGCGATTATTTCATAGTTTTGACATTTGTAGCTCGGTCGCATGGGTCGCAAACCTTCTTTACCTACTCAAATTTCTTCACCTCGTTCGCATCAGTTGCGTCTAGATGTGTTACTTCATTGTGCGTAAACACATGTGTGAAGATAAGCGTGTTTTGGTGGATGTGGATATTTCCAACGGCTTGGGGATTAGTTCTAACATGCGTCGAAAACCATTATTTACATTCACATTCATTTACATTTACATTCACCGCATACATCTCCAAGACGCACGTACATATGGGCAGATGCCTATTAAGGTTTGCCGTCCATAAAAGAGCACCGAGTCAAGTCAAGCATCGCCAATCAATTTTGAGGTACAGCCAAGGAAACGGTTGGCAAATCCTTATCATTGACAAGCTCGCCGAGGCGCTTATTCTGATGTTAGCATTTGCTAAAAAAACGATCACTATGCCTAAACTAACAGGCAGAGCCGATAAGCCATGGTTCTAGCGAAACCTGAATTCTTCTACTTCCTTCCGTTGTTCTTCTCTCTCCGCTGGCTTCAGGCAGGGCTCTAGGTACCGATATCGTGTGAGCATGATCTGCATAGGAGGTCGTGTTGCTGACCACCCCGAGGGAGACCCGTTATGGGTTGAAGGTTTATTTTTAAATTCTAATTTCTCATCCTTTTTTCTCCTTCCCACTTTTCTTGTTCCCATAAATGTTAGCGATGGTTAGAATAAGGCGAAAGAAAGTAGGAAAACAAGATGAGCAAAGGCAAGGGAAGAAGAAATACGAAGCGTGAGTAAAGCCGGGGCAGATAAGATCGAACGATAGCGATCGCCTGGAATGGCTGTTGCAGATGGAGAAACAAGAGCATATTCGACTCAGTTTTACGGTGCTGTAGAACGATAATTGCTCCAATTTGTCACACCGTGTGCTGGAACGAATCTTTTCCAATGCATTGGTGGTATACTATTGCTTTTCCGCAACGCGATCATTGTTTTGAAATCGAAATTAATAGTAAAACAATTGCTATCGGTTGTGAGATAGGAAGGCTGGCCTGTAGCTTAAGACCGGTGTACGAGCGATCACGGTGTACCTGCGTACGAAGGCAAACGTGCCGGTATGTTAACGGTTCGTTAGCAGACGCCCGAAGCTTACCTCGGCTAAACGGCCGGACTAACGAGCCGCTAAACAGGTGAGCGTCGCAAATCGAGAGCGCTAGCACTGGCTGCAATTGGTAGCGTAACGAAGTGAACGAGGTGAAAATGAAAATATTATACCACACTTACGAAGAATAGGAAGAGGAGGTAATGGAAGTAGAAAAGGGTTTCCTCTGTCTCTTGACGGATGTGATGAACATTTCCCTGACCTATTATTCGATGCTACAGCTACAATGGCGTACAACTAACGCACTCACACATCCATTTGGTGAATATCTTCTCACTCACATCAAAATGGGCATAGCTCGCATACTAAGTGCTGGAGCACGAGTTCTTAATGATAATTTCATAATTGCATTCCACATCTCATACCTCCCGCACCTGTTCCAGTCAGAATGCACCGGCTCGACCGAGCTACGCCGCAAGTTAAGCCAATACAGGGAGGGACAAACATAAATATATAATTTCACTTCTCGATTCAACACCCTGCATGATTTTCGAATAAAGAAATTAAAAGTCATGCCTTGTTAAAGTGGCGTTTTGATTACCATGGTATATTACATTGTTGAGAATGTTTCGTAGGTGTCCACGCCCCATTACTCGATGCGCCCAATTATCCTTGTGCTCCGGGGTGAATCCGCGTCCTTTGGCGCCTTTCCTGTTGAAACTGTCATTTATTATCTGCACTTCCGGGTTCGGGTCTCACACGCTAGATCATGTACCGCCCGGAAATAGGACGCCGCTGAAGTTGAACGGTGAAAGGTACCGTCACCTGTTGTGGGCTTGTTGGTGAAATGACCTATTAATGAGCTATTAAGAATCGTTAAAGCACAACTGGAGGAGATTTATTGCTGTCCACCGTGGTGCAGTTTACCTCTGCAGCTGTCGTCACACTGCAACGGTCTTGACTCCACACCAGAAAGAGGATGTCTTTAGTGAGGTATTCTTGAAAGATAATGGACGTTCAAATTGCTCAGCAAATGGTCAGGATACCGTGGTTTAGCGTCTGTAGCGCCTATCTATTGATGGTGCCTTTTTGATATATTGCTTCATTTACACTTCACATGTACCGGATAGTTGGTACGCATTTGTCGGCTTTTCCTCTCCTCTCAAGCAGAACCAGAAGGGCAATCTGTCTCATAGACTAAACAAAAAAAAAGAAAATATGATTTACTGCCACTGGAACCGATAAAAAGTAGTCGCCTAGATCTGAAATACAAACGTATAGCAGCACTTGCTTCCATACAGGACCCGCACAGTTTTGGGAAGGTATTTGGCAGGACCTATTGTAAACAGTGCCTCTATTTAGTGTCGGACCATTTCTTTGGAGCATTCGTCAAGGATAAGCATTAAATCTTCGTCTCGCACAGATGTATGCGTGCGTGTATGTCCTGCAGCGAGCAGCTGGGTTTAGCGCCTTATCTGTGAGGCTGCAATCACCTTACCGGCGTTCAACGAGGTAAGGTACCGTAGGGGAGAAAAAAAAAGCTGGACACAGAAGAGAAATGGAAATCTTCCCGACCCTGATGAAGAGGTAAAGGAACCATAAATTGACAACCAAGACCCAGCAAAAAAAAAAATGCACACGACAGCTGGATGATGGATGCGTTTGCTCGTTTCCATTTCTTTTCTCTTTTTTTTGTCAATGCTATAAGCAGCCTGTTGCTGATATTATCCTGAAGCTTCATCAGGTACCCGGTACCTGAAGGGGTCCTATAATTATCCTGTAAATTATCGTCGCAAAGTACCTGCTGCACCGGTGGTTTTGTTTCTAAGGGCAATCTTCCGTGCATATGAGTGGTGTGCTCACATTATTATCCCTGTTAGATAATCCCAGTTGGACAACAAAGGCATCTGCTCCGTTAAAAAGGGAATTCTTGCAATTTTAACATGCGTGTAAAGAAGAAATACGACGTTTTTTTTTGTTTGGCAAAAACTCCCTGTACTCATGACAGAGATGCAAACTATCGATGGAATATTAATAGTGAAACTCGTACGCCCACCGTGTCCGAAAAAGGACCCTGAAAAAAGAAACTCTCCAAGAAAATGGTCTAAAAACTTGCCCAGATTCGTTGCTGCTTAGTGCAAACCATCAAAGACGTAATGTGTAAGTTTTGGGATGCAGTAACTACGTTCTCTATTTAGAGAACTCGCCGACGACACTGTACGACAACTTTATGTAAGCTGCGCCTTACCCGTATGCACACGACATTACATTGTGTGTGTAGCTACGTCAGGAACGTATTTTTGGATCGTCTATCTGTTGGTAGATTGCAGTGACTGCACGTGAAGCGCACTGTGGTGTGATGGGGCAGAAAATAAATCTAAGCATTAAGTCCTTATAGCGTAGAAACATCACGAACAGTTTGTGTTCTGATGCACCAAGTATTTAGAAAGCCCGAGACATACGGGTAGATCTAGCTGATGCTAGTTGTTTTTGTTCTTCTTGGATGAACAGTGAAGGGTTTCACGGTTAACCGATCCTTAGACAGCTACTAGATATTAAGTCTGGTTATTGGAAACGCTCTGGAAAGGTAACGAATATTGAAATCTAGAAGATAGTATCTTCATCTTAATGAGCTATTTGGATTTTGGAAGAAATCTTCAACCTTCAATTTTTAACATGTGGAGATTATTAGAACATAAACGCTTGCTAACTCCAAATGTATCAGACGTGCCATATTCACCAAGTTATCTTTCTAAGATTAGACGATTCTTAGTAATCCTATTTCTATCTACCATGGCATTTCTTTCAGAAGCTTCTGTTGTCTTCTGCTGGATGCTGTGTCTATCCGTTCCTAATGCAGAGTCATGGGCACCCCTCTATATTTAACCATGGGCTCCCGCAACTCCACTATCGCGCTATTTTCGGAAGGCAAAAGAACCATTCCGAGCCCGGTCAACCAGCAGTGGTCTCGACTAAGCATTTATTGTTGCAGATGTCGACATGTGTGTCTAATTTGGCGTAATGCAGCGTTTGCATCTAGTTGCGGTCGGTTTGCTTTCTGTAATAGTAGTAGTGGTGGTGATGTTTGGGATCTGTCCGCGAACATTGGGGATGGGTATGCCTTCAACTCCAGCCCGTTGCCATCGTCGACGTGAGTGATGTGCTGTGCAAACTGCTGTGTACCCAGAGCTAGAATGGACGGTCCGATGGTACTCGCACTACAGAAGCGAAATGCTATTTGCAAAAATTAACTGACAAATTGGTATTGCTCCCGCCCGAAGACAGCTCCTTCCATTACTTTTATAGTCTCCCGCGGCGACACTGCACTCCACGGGCTGACGCTAAGCAAATCCCATTATCCGGTGCTAAATACAATGAAAAACACGATCGTAAAACTGTGTGCTCACACATTAATCAGACAAATTGACAGATTCTGTCCGGTCGTGCCGCACTTCCATCAATCAAAATGGCGGTAAACGGGAAACAAAGTAATAAAACCAAGATGCTGAGATTTAAAAAAAAAACCCGCGTTTAATTATACTCATAAACATCGGCTATTTTGGCGTCGTGTGACAGTATCATAGCAAACCAGGCAAACGGGAAACACAAACCGAGTGTTTGTGACCAGTGGAATGCAGTTGCGCTTTGCATAACCAGAGCTACATTTGCTTATTGGTTCCGCTTCCCATCCCTTACCAGCACGTGCAGTTCTAGCGTCCCATCTAAGACACGATCTGAGGGAGCAAGATAAAATCAACTCCGGGATTTACCCTTTCCGACACGTGGATGTTTGGTTTATCCCATTGCGCTCGTCCGAATAAGATGTTTTGTTATAAAAATTGCATTTTGTAGTTGCACGGAGTTGCCTTTATGGGTTGAAAATCGTAAATACTGAAAACTCCACTTTCTGAAGCATTTATATGTTGAGCAGACTAAGTTTTTGTTTTGTTGGGCTGGGTACGACCGATAAACCTAAACAATGGGTGGATTATCCTAGTGCAGTACGTAAGATCTACAAAAGATTTAATGGAGATAAGATCCAATGCTCTCATGAAGCTGTGGGCAAAGCGCACATCTTCAACTTACGCCTTGAGATATAAAAATACTTTCAAGTAATTCAAGCGTTCATGTTCTCACTCTACTATCTATTTGCTGTCAGTATGAAGTAGGAGAGTCAATATTTGTATTATCTGAATCACATCTTAACCATAATATCCTCTGTTCTTAATATCTATCTGTTAATATCTTAATCAACATGCAGTGCAATTTTTTGCAGTTGTTTCCAGATTTGAAAGCTCAAAAAAAAAAAAACACCAAACCACACATCATCAAAACCATCATAATACAGTGATTTAAAATTAAAAACACGAAAACAGGTTTCAACATGTCACATCGATGTATCGAATGAATGAAATAGTATCGCTGGAAAACAAACCCTTAATGCAAATGAAAAATAAACTGTCTATCAAAGTGTTTCGTGCACAACATTAAATACGCATTACGAATGGAATCACACGGCCCCGGCACATTCTTGGGCAATTTATGCTTACGCTAACCCATACGGCATCGGGGCAGCGCGAACTCTACGCTAGCGCACCGCATGGATGCCGAGTTACAAATCAAATTTCACCGATCAAGCACCGAAAAATGCAATGGTCATGGTTGTTGTTGTGTTTTTTTTCTCTTCTTCATTCCTGTCGGAAAAGGTTCACGCAGAAACCGGTGAGCATAAGCTGGTCTGTTTGTTGGTGTGGTAGTTGTTGTTGCTTTCGTTCAATTTTGCAAAGTAGCTGCAGCAACAGTAGCAGTGAAAGAGTCCAGTTAAGATGCACCGAGCTCCCTGAGCATGCAAGGTGCATTATTACATTAAGTAAGGTGAGGGCTGATGATGGGGACAGGGTTGGGGACAAACGGTTGGAACCACGTAAGCATAATAATGCATGTGCATGCGGTGGGTTTCGTAGGCCGGGGAGGGGGGAATCGCTAGGTCGGGGTTTTGGACACGCAACACACGTAGAAAGATCGAACGCCGGTTTCCAATGTACATCGGCCAACCGATACCAAGGGCAAGCGTTGACACGAACTTGAGACTTTTGAATTGAGTTTAAAAGGGAAGGATGCGTGCAGGGAAATGGTTTATTTAAAAAAAAATAGTAAAGGGAGGATTAACCCTTCAATGCAAACGGTGTACAGACTATATATTATACCATATTTGAAAAAATCTTGTGTTAATTTTAATACTTCTAATTATTCTAATTCTAGCTGGAATTGGCGTATAATTATTTTGAAATATTTAAAAAGGAATTATTTTCCAAAAATTACAGCTCAAACATTTCTGGGCGAATAGCAAGTAGCAATTGAACTTATAAACAAGACCGTGTTATTAATTTGTGAATAATTAATTGTAGCTTTTTCTAATGAGGATGGAGCACTAAAGGGTTAAGAAGCACCGTCAGCAGTTTGCACTATATTTTCCATATCACGTTTGTGCTTGCTAGGAATGTACAAATTCAACAAATTTCTGCAAAGAATTTGCTACAAACGCAACAGTTTGAAAGTGATACAAAAGCGAACTATTTTAACTTTGGTGATCTTATATGCTGGGACCTTGGGAAGTCGTGTTGCTCTTGTGTGATTTTGATAGAATAGCTCAATTGCACTCAATTACTACCTTCCAGACTCCATCCAGTGAACGGGTCTGCGTATGTGTGTGTGTGTGTGTGTGTGGCAAAAATGTAGGTTAACGTGTATGAAGGCTTCACCCACCGAGGTACACAAACAGGGACACGGTGGGGTCAAGTGAGACGCATATGAACATAACGGGCATAAACGATGGTTCGCGACGGCTGCCTTCTGTGTTTACCGGGCAGGTGTTTCGGTCGTTGCCGTTTCTTATCTCGCCGGTAATGTAAAGGGGAGTAGGGATAGGGTGAAACAAACCGTACACGAAACGTTGTTACAAAGGAGAGTCGTAACTTGTTGCTCTTGCAAATATCATCTCATTCGGTAAAGGTCTTCCCTTTTGCACACTCGGGATCGGGATGCAGCTTGCACCCAGCAGCTTGCAGTTGGGCAGGATGTAAGCGTGGCTTGCATGTTTCTGTGTGTGTGCGTCATCGGCGGAAGGAAGTGAAATATACACACGCACGGATGTACGTACGCACGCACGCTTTTCCTTCGCCTTCATCAATCGTGTGGCGTTGTGCATGAATTACTGCAGCGGATGTAACGCGCATCATGCAGTTATGTAGCCGTCGGTTGATGCATTGCTTCTTCCCCGTTGCACTCCGACCGGCACATACAATCAGCCACCCGTTTGCTCACTCACTTAGAATAAATGAGATAAAGTGTTCATTTTTATATTTGATAATAATTGCATTTAACAGAATTATAAATGCATTCGGTGCGATGGCTGAGGAGGAGAGCAGGTAGTTGTCAGTAATGGGGGATGTGGAAAAAAAAGATGGTCAGAAGAATTGTTATGTGTGGTTCCTTTTTTTTCATTTAAAAGCTTCTTTCTTGCTGGCTCTATTTCATTATACGCCCTAATGCGCTCATTGTAAAGTGGTAGGGAAGTTATTGTGATATGAACTGAATATAACAAAGCCATAGGAATTATTTTCAATTACCGGACATTCAAGCCATTTCTATAAATAAAATAAAAAATTATGCTTACCAAATTTTGTTGGTAACACCTCAGTGATTTACCCACGGCTAGAATTTGGAAACATTGGAATTGGAAATTGGAAGAGTCTTATTCTAGGCATAAGATCTTGATGAATTTACAAGATTCGTAACGTAATGTCTATTAATTAGAAGATTTAAAATCTCCTAGATTCGTAACAAAGATACAAAGTTTTGAGGAAAGTTCACAAATGGAGAGATTGTTAGTTAATATTGGAGATTACGTTGGGCGTTATGGAATATTCTTAATATTTGTTGAATGTGCCCGATGTTCAGGCGAATCTTCTGGAGAAGCCGAGGAGAGCCCCGAGATGCAGGTACAAGGCGTACTAGATTCTAGCAAGTTGTGACATATTCCGAATTGTATGAGTGAAACACTAAATTAACGGGTCAGTTAAAGTATTGGACACTAAAACTGAAAATCTTGGTTTAGACATTAACTGGTTTGAAGGAAGAGGAATAATAATAATAATACCCACACATCATCGATGTCGGTGTGGTTGATTTGATGGATCGCATTCACCTATAGCCTCAATTCCTCCCATCCTCTACATATCCCCCCTCCCCCCAATTCCAATTCCTCTTTTAAAGGAAGCCTACCGTTGGCATTCCACTCCCTGCAGGCGATAATAGTAAGTATGATTTATCGGAAGCAAATCTGCTCACTCCATCTCCTGAGGCATTCAATCCATAATTTATGGTCAACGTCAAGGTGTGTACGATCTCGGGCAAGCATTGAGACGGGAGCCTATGGAGCCAATTTTATTGATCGTACGTCGGGAACTTCCCGGTGGAACTCCCAGCGCTCAATCGATGTGGTAATCGTATCCGGCCCACCAGGCGGCCCCAGTTCGCTTGAAGAAAGCAGCGATAAACCAAACAGAGGGGGCGCCCGATAGAGAGCTATTTGAATGCATCACACACACACGCACGGCACGGGAGCCGTTCGGGACGTGGAGCTTTGTAAAAAAAAGCAATTCGTCACGGTTCTGAACGGAACGAATTCAAAACGGGACCGTTCGGCGTTGCCATCCGGCACTGTCCAGGTCACACCTACCATCTCGCATAACGACGTGTCCACTGGCGCACTCTACCTCGCCCGTGTTTTATGATAGCAAGTCTCCCGTAGTATACTTCCTTATCAGTAGCTGGAGTCTGATTATGTAAGTGGGCGATTGTTGCTGCTGCTGCTGCCGAGTCCAGTTTGTTGCCAGTTTGTTGCAGTGACCTGCCAACCCCTACCCAAGCGTCTTCACTACGCCGGCTGAGAGTTTTCAATGAAATTTGCACGCAGCGTGAAGCGATGACGCGTACGCAAATGCCAGGGCAGTGCGGCTTATCAAACAACCGGGCCGGCTTCATGGCCTTCGCGAGCGGTTTGACGACGCGTACGTCTACACAATCCCGTTTCTTCAGCTTCTGGGCCACTGATGGATGGGCGTTGAAAGATTAAACATTCCGCTATTGGGAAACGCGGCAAGGTAGGCAATCATTGATCAGGGAATGGGAACGGGCTGGTATATATTGCATAAGTCAATTTTGAGCGTCGTTCGCTGGAAGTGTGATAACTGGTGCGATGCGCGAAGAATTCTGATGCTCTGGTGCTAAGATTTGCGTCATTCAATCAGTGTATTAATATTGACGCATTAATCTTGCATGGGGTTTTCTTTGTGATGGAGACACGTTTGCGGTGGTCGATGAGTTTGACGAGTACCTAGGATCACTCGTGACGCGACAACAATGTAATGTCTTGAGAGATCCAGACAACTCTGCTTGAGAACATTTAGGAAGGCAGGATAATGAGGTACCAGGATCTTCAGTGGTGTTTAGGAAAACCACCTTTAGAGATGCAGAACGATCCTCGAACAACGTCTTCACGGAAAGCCTAGTACAATCCGGGAAGCGAGATCTGGACGAGTACGCTGGCTAGGTTGTATCATGCGGATGGAGATAGAGTTGGAGTTCTGTAGCAATCGGGATTGACGTCGGCGCCCAGGAGTTCCAAGTGCATTGGAGTATATATGTAGACAGATAGGTTCTTGGATGGATGATAGTTAGTGAAATTTGGGAAAAAATCGATTGGAGAGTTCAGAAGCTCCGTGCTCGTACCACTTTACGGTTTGGATCTCTTTAATCCACGAGATCTGGTCAGTTGAGATGTAATAGTTTGCTTATAATTTGCTTTTTATTTAACGTTTTTAACTAAGCAAGAAACTTGCAACTCTATGCAGTTCTCCAAATTCTTGGACGAATGTGGGATTTTAGAGGAGGTAAGCCCCGGCAAAGATTTACAGAAGCGGTAGGAATGTATTACAGCTTTATGTTATTAAAAGTTTAAACTTATTTTAACTTAATCTTTTTAGGAATTGCTAGTTTTGTATAATTTGCTATATTGAAATAAATTAAATTCCATTTATTAATTTATTTTCTATTTTTTATTCAACAAATAAATTTCTCAAATCAAATTGTCTATCAAAGTGTAATATTTATTTTCCAATTAAATAAAAATGTTGTAACCTTGTCCCTTCGCACCTTATTATGCATCAACATAAAACAGACAATCGAGCCTAATTGAAACATTCATAAATAGCAGCCGGAAAGCTGGCCATAAAATCACCCCAAACAAAAAACCAACCTCCGAGCTGTGCTAGATCGGGTGCACCCAATGTTCGTTTCCCTCGTTGACCGCTCGTTGTAATCGTTCGATGCTGCTGGGCGCATAATCGGGAGGAAAACCACAATAGTCAATGGGCGATCAGGCACCCATACAAGCACGCCCGGCCGGGCTGATATCTTATCACCAAGACGCGACCAAACAGCGTCTAGGCGCCTGGTGGATGGTGAACGCCGACGTAACGGGCTTATATTAGGCTTGTTCTCACCGGAGTCGTATTACGGGTATTATCGTGTGTGCCTTCTCTTCTGTTGTATTCGTGTGAGTGTGTGTGTGTGTGTGTTTTTTTATCGTTCGGTTATGATCGGTTGTGAACAGCTACCAACCGAAAATGGGGCGGCTCGTTTTAACAGGATCCCGTAATGCTCGGTCAATAAAGCTAATCTCCCTGTCAAGGTGCGTTGTTTGATTGGTGGCAAGGGACGGGATGGGGCCAAAGGGCTGAAACTCGTAAGGTGCACTCGTAAGGGCCAACCACATACATGGAAAGGGCTAGTTTTATGAGACAAGTTTATTATTAGAAATATCCCGCGTGCACCTAGGGGTGTGCTACAAAGGGGGTAGAATAGCCCCCAGAACAGGGTGGGTCAGAAGGGCACAACATTCGAGTACCGGACGAGTACGTCCACGCACGGCTAGACTTTAAAGCATTCCAATCAAATCCAACCGAACCGGGCGATGGTTTGATTTATTGGCCATCCGTACGGCCAATCTTTATCGCTCGTCTAAACGGTGCGCCCCGGTGAATGGGGTGCGTTAGATGGAATATTAATAAAACGACATAATTTTTAATAGCCTCATAACCTCGCAGGGGCTACGCTTCACCGATATCGATTTGTTTGATTAGGTACGGTTCGTTTTCCCGTGTGATTTTCCATCTTACCCCCGTTTGGCGTTGCTTTACACGGCCATCAAGACCCCACGGATCATCAGGATACAGTGAAAGTTCCAGGAAATCCAGCCTGACAGACATTTCACTGACATCTAGAGCGCACGGAACACAAGGCTGACAAATTAGCTATGGGTTCTAATTTTTTTTTTTCTACAGCTTCAAACCAAGAACATGCTTAGCGTGTGTGTGTGAGTCGACCGTAAGGATAAGGCTACGATTGTTCGACCGCACTAGGTGTCAGCCGAGTTGAACTCTTGTGAAGGTTTGACACTGGTCAACTTCCCGGTGGAACCCGAGTGCCCAACCGGAAGCTCGAGCCTGCCGCATAATTCTTCATCCTAACGAAGGGTGCACCAAACACCCGGCATCCTATTAAACGGTATTCAATGTACCAGCACCTTTCATTCGCTTCCCGTTCGAAGGGTAGCGCCTTGACGGACCGGACAACTCACCATTTCCCAGCGGGGTACCTACCGAAACGAGACTGATTGTTTCCATTTTACGTTGTCCTTTGTCCGCTCCGCTTCGATGTAACGTTTGTGTAAATCTTGAAGAGGTTCGTTTTCTTTTCTGTTAGCTGCGGTAGCTTCCTGTTTGTGCAGTCCGGTGGCCGCACCAGTGTTCATTGTTTAACGTCTGGTTTTTTGTTGTTGAAGAAACCGCAATCGCAGGATTTCTAGATCTTGCACGCCAAGAACGTGTCAGAATAGGTTTTTTTTTCTTGTTTGCCAAACATCACAAACATAATAGAATGCAAAACAACATAAAAAAAATCCAAAATACCTTACATTAGTAACGCTTTTTACACCATTTTTTGCCAGAACGTCCTGGGAAATAATATTGCCTCAGTAATTGGGGACGATTTTGGTGCCTGCTTGAATAATATTTGAAGGGCAAGTGTTCAACTCATCCATAAAGCGTGGAGTAAGGATATTCGAAATTCCAAGAATTAACCAACATCAAGAAGAAATTGCTTTCAATTAACACCTATTCGTTTCGAATTTAGATGTATATCTACGCATGAATATATATCCCATTATGCAGTAATGAAACCTGCAATTTAAACACGGGAAAACACTACATACATAATTTATATGCCAATCGGACTAACCGTTGAAGATGAAAATCTTCAATTGTTTTGGAATCGAAACTTGGACGAATACAGTTTTAATGCAAACCAGCTCAACGTATCCTGTGTCTAATCCTACCACATCACGTCTAATTACTTCAAATTGAACGTTAAAATATTTCCGAAACATCCCAGACATGTATGGAATTAAATTAAAAGAGACCTCCCTTGCCGGTGGTTAGGGAGTGTTCTCACGCTCCCACGAGGAAACTGATGAGTGTGCGGTGGTCCTGCCGGGACCTGGCCGGAACAAACGGCCCGATTGCGTGACTAATTTATCCTCAGTTTGGGGTGGGGGAGGCAGTGCAAGGGGGAAAAAAAGGAAATTAAGTAATTGCGCCCTATGTGGAAAAGGAGGATCCGTAATTAAGTAACACTTGCTGCAAGGGTGCTACTCCTCCTCCAAGATCATACGTTTGCGAACGATTAAAAATGCAACAAACTTTCAACACCAAGCCAAAAAAGCAAAAAAGAAATGCGATTCCATACAAACATTTCGTGTGAAACGTGCGCTAGGGTCTGGAATGAAGTTTGAAATTGGAGCTCGAAGGCAAAAGGAAACAAAATGGAACAAGGAGAGAGTGAACAACCTGTCGCATCTTGTGCCATGCGTATATGTTCAATGCGGTCGCACACATGATTGTTGATGAGCAGATACATTACCAAAGCGTTTATGAATGAGATAAAAAGCAAGAACAAAAACCCTTCAAGGATGAGGCTCCTTGTAACATTCCGATAAGTAAAGCAGCAAGAAAAAGACAACCAACCAAATCCTAAAAGATCATATTACCGAACGAAAAGTGTCACCAGATCGCCACAAATGCAAGCTCATAAAAGCGACGAGTGTGAAGAACATGCAAACAAGCCGCGCGGATATCGGAGAACCTGAATGAAATGTACGCACAGCGTTTTTCACAAAAAAAAAGTGAAGCATTTTCCAGACAGTTGCAGTCACGTATCGTGGGAGCGACCGTACACGTCGAGTTCCCGTGTCCCAAATGGCAGACAGAGAGATGCTGAACCCCGAACGAAGTGAAGCAATCCAGGAGATCTGAACGTTTCTCATCCACCACCACACCAACGAGATGAGTTGATACAAGTGACAACTGGAAAACAAAAATTCGAACCAAAATATGCGGCCGGAGTGTTGCAATCGGTCGTGCGGGAACGCGCCCAATGCAAACATGAGCCGTTGGTAACACCGGCAAGAAGGACAGCAGAAGGAAGCACGGAAAATAACCACCGACTTCTGTTTGCTGAGGGTATGTCCCTAGCGGTGGGTTTGGGGTAGGACAGGCATCCCGGCAAAGATCCGAAAAGCCAGATGTTATTGCTATGCACCGAAACGGTTCGATGCAAAAATGTGAAGCTACACGAAACGCATCTAGCGGAGCGTGTAGATGATTAGGAATAGAAAGGAAAGGATGAGGATCTGGAAAGCCAAGAAAAGCAATAATGTACACAAGAAAGGAAAAAAAAAGGTTTAAATGGTAATTCATAATCCTTAATGAGCACTTGAGCAAGATGCTGCGACTCCCGTCTCCATCGGTTTACGCTCACAAACTATTCGCAGGCGTAAAAACTCACACGAACAGTTTCCAGTATTCGTGCAGGAAATAATAATAAACACCTGTATGAGGGCGTTGTTAGCGATACATTGAAGCTAGACACCTAAAACTTCCAGAATTCTCTAATCCAGACGACTCAGAATAATAGGTGAGTCTGTAACTACTCTATCAGGTTCTCTCTATTTAAATAAACCTTCAAGTCATGTAAGTGATTTCCAGAGATTGTAGCTGGGCAGTTAACTCCCTATGAAAAGAGCACTCACATCAATGATATCTAAAAACTGAGAGCTAGACAACAAGAGCTTGGGAATTACTGGTCTAGATCCTGCGTACAAGATGTCCATTCCAAAGCGATATATTAGCCATCAATATACCGTGCTCTTCAAGTTATAGATTCCTAGAGGTAAGTTTTTTGGAGTCCCCTAGTGGAAAGGAAGTAGTGACATGTTGGAGTTTAAGGAAATTCTGAAGTTTTAACTGATGACTAGGGTTTTCAGCGACTCTTATATAAGACCAAGCAATGATCTCAGTTCCAAACTTTTAACACAATGTCTTAGCAGTCACAACTTTCAGATAGCAAAGATGCTCGTCAGAATTTACCAGGTACCAGATAATAGCTGGTTAAGTTTTCTAAACAAAAAAAAAACTATGCGTACTTACATGTACACCCACTTACAAAAATAAATAAAAGGTAACGATGCATTGGAGAGGTACACTCGAATCTTCACACATTTCAAGGCTTCCCTGCGGTGTGTATCGCTATCGATGCAAAGAATTTTAAAGTGTTGCACTTGAGATCCTTAGACCATGGTGTTTCAATAAGCGCTCCGAGCAATTAACAGCCGAGTGTAAATATTGGAGTTGAATTAACGTGTGCTCTTTTTTTTTTTCTTTTTAATTCACTTTCCTTCGAAAACCTTACACTTCTCGCAACATACACGTGTGCCGGGTTCACGCTGGCAACGGCAAAACGCATTGTGTGCAAAGGTCCCTCGTTAGGGTGTTTCCGGAGTTTGTACAACTAGAGCTAACGCGAATGCAATCCTGGGCGCCCTTTTGCGCTGCTTTGCCGTATTTGGAAACAGTATGGATTTGTTTCGCTTCCTTCCCTCATCTTTCGCTCCGCTGGTACAGATTCTGGTGTCTGCAAACGCTACCCTTGTAGAGTACCTATGAGAAATGCCTCAACTAGCCCTCGGGGTGCGTCTGGGCGTTATTTCATTATTATTATTATTTTTTTTGTATCAATACGTCTGCTGTTTGTTATTGTGCCGTACAGCTCATCTTACAAGGGATCGGTAGCTGTAAGGTTTTAGGCGAAACAAGCAAATGCAAAGATGCCGAGATAAGATACACTAGGGGTAGGTAAAACCTTGCGAAGAAGAAAACCAATATCGCAAGTAAGGGAAGGGATCGTGCCCGATATTTTGCAGGATCACGTCACAGGAACCTACCTGAATGATTAGAACATTGAATTTTGCTCGCTAGGTATGTTCATGCTGATCTTCCTGCGGATCATCAGAGGTTTGTAGTTTGGTAAAAGAGTTCGTCCAACTGGTCCGCCCCGCAATGAATCTCTCGCAGGCGATGAAAAACACGTCGTAAAAGTCACCCGAATCGGGCATCTTTCCTCGCGATCGCGATCACATCTGCGTATGTGACGTGCAGCGAGCTGGTGGACTTTCTTTTTCTGCGCCTTGCTCACAATGCTGGATGTTAATGAACGAAAACAAACTGCTAATAGAACTCTTTTTTTTATGGGTAATTTTATTGAGTGTGTCTATTATTACTTTTGTCCTCCTGCTACGATCTCCCGGCCGGATCGGTTGGGATAAGTCGTTAGTTAGGGTGAAGTTGTTGAGAGATAGAGCTGTAGATGATTTGCCGAGAGATGTGACCGTACTGTCTGTACCTTTTACGACTTCTTCAGAAAGATCAGATTGATTTAATTTATTTTAATGACCATGAAGGTGAACGAATTTATCCGATGTGAAGATTTTTACACATCTCTTGAAAGAGTTGCTCAATGCAGTTTTGCCATAAAGAGGATTTCTTTTGTTACATTTCACACGTTCATCATACGGAGTGGAAGTTGCAATGCAAAATCGAACTAGTGCAATCGCTCCAAGATGACGTGCTGTCTAAACAAGCGTTTACAGTGTCCGGTGGTCTAAGCATATCTCAATCAATGCGTTGATTGCTAATGAACGAATGGAACGGCGCGAAACGTTACAAGAAGATCGCTCCAAAATGAACTCCCTGCTAATTAAACGCCGTTGGATGGGAACGCTTTATTGATGGGCGGTAATTGACACGATTCGGATTGCTCATTGATAGCCCATTAAACTCTCGGTGCCAGCAGGAGTGCCAGGATACATCCCAATCAACACCGTTCACAGTTCGATCGCGCGAGGCGTTAAAAACGAGTTGGATGAACCATCGGTACCAGTTTTGTAAGCCACACGGTGCACACCGGTGCGTCGCTACAGTTCCCCTCCATGGCAGGAAATGTTGAGCGATCTAGACACGGAGCGCATAACCAATCTCGGCGAGTGGAAGAAATCATAGTCGACAAATGTATTCAAACCAGCTGAACCACAACAGGTTAGCATTTCAATTAAGCGGTTAATTAATTGGACGACAGTTAATGAGCCTCTGAGTGACTTTTATGAAGCGTCGCCACTGGTTTAGGGCTATTCCTTAGCTTTCCGAGGTAACTCGATGTTAGCGCCAAAACTTTTGTTAAATTTATCTCTTCCAAGTGGTTGACACTTCCGCACACAGTGGTTGTGCAAACTGAAGATTGTCCATGTTAACTATCGGATGTTTGATTAGCGCTGATCGCTGACTCCAATTAAGTGTAGCCCTTCATGTAGGTAATTAAGGGTATAAACATAGCTGGTTAACGGCGCAGAACTAATTAATTGTCAATTAGGGTTCGATTATGCCATCGCGCAAGTAGTTGCAGATTAATGTTGTTTACATTTTGTTGTTTGTTAACCAGACAGCTTATGTTTTACCTTGCGGATAAATGAATTCCCTTCGCTGGGTTGTGCTGGGTGTCTGTTCCACTGTGCACTTAGAAAAGGAGCGTTACAATCTGAGGGATTACAGATCTGAGTGGCATTTTTTTTTGTTGTTTTTCGTTCTTCTGGGATCGGGATCCTTTTTCGGCATGAAGGGTACATCATCCTGCGGTTAGAAAAAGGTATACCTAAGCTCCCTACCTCACGTAACAAAAAAATCTAATCTGACCGTATATATATATTTTTTTTTCATTCTTCCTCTTCCACAATTCCCAAGCAATAGGCTCAGATTAGCAAACAAATTGTGTGACACAACAAATAAAGGTAAAATTGAAATCAATCGGGTCTAATCAAATCAGAGCAAACCCCGTTTCCAAGTACAATGATGAAGTTGTGACAGTAGCAGCTGAAGATATTGCTCTTTGGGCGAGTTTCGTCATGAGGCAGCTGTCAGGTCTCGAGGAAAAGCTGCTCACCAAGAGATGCACCCGACTGCATCGGAAGTCTCGGCAATGACTCACTGTGATAAGGGGATCCGGTAAGGTCGGCGTCCAATATTTGTCGGTTACGCAATGCACACCTTACACGAGAGGTTCTTACCGTTCAAAGGGGCTTAGGGAAGGAAGGTTGGCCGTACGACGGAACTGTTTAAACGAGTGTGCTTCCGCTTGCCCAGCTGCTGTGGGCAGCAGAGAAGGTAAAGAAAGTCGATCGATTGTAGCTTGCCTTGTCCCATTGGTTGCAATGGCTTAATGGTACATTCGAAGATGTCCACTTTACCGCACACCGGGAAGTTCAATATTTGTCTTCTATTGCGTTCGTTCGATAGCGTTTCCGGGTGGCTATCCGACCTGACACCGGTGCGAAAGGGTAATGCTATCGTGCCGGGGCCGGAATGTCATTCGGAGTGGAAACATTTTTTTTTGTGGGAATGTGTGCCCATAATAGAGCTTATTGTTAAGGGCGCCAAACCCGGCGTACGATATCTTACCCTGGGTCACCGTAATCGTAAGAGAGATTGCGACACACAATGTCGTTGCTTTACGTTAATGTCGCTGAGAATGGGGTTTTTTGTGTAGCTTGTGAGACTTTAAGCGGGGAAGCTTTATTGGGGAGGGAGTGTTGCAATGCAGATTTCTAAGCAATACCAATTGCTGGCTAGGTACATGGTCGTTCTAACGTTTTTAATTGGCTACTTTGTTTTGTCAAGATTACTTATGGTAATAGCAGCAAGGGAAATTCATTATTTGTAATGCCTATGATTACCTCGTACGATGATGGAGCTATTCTAGAGCTTTAAATGCATAGTTTAAGCTACTACAAAGCCCTGGGAAAGCTAAAGCTGTTTTCAAAGTAATTGTGGATTTTAAGTAAGGTTATTAATAGTTGAAATATTAATCACACCATATCTTGAGACTTGTGCTTAATAACATAGCGCTATAAGTTAGTTGATTAACGACAAGTATGCTGTGTTATTGGCTCTAGTGTGGAAAATGCATGAGTAAGAGTCGCAAACGATTCAATTAAGCTGAAGATCTTATAGAAGAAGCGATAATTTTAATTTTTGTAGCCACTTGGATATCAAAATCTTTCATCGCCATCATCAAGAGTCTCGAAGAAGAAAAAATAACGGAAAAAAATCTGACCGTTAACGAAATCAAATCTGAAGAGCTTCCAATGAGGCAATCATTTGCGTTACTGACTCCTAGATGGCGCTACTGCGCTTCATTCCTATAGCAAGAGGGATATAAAAATGCACTTTGAATTGCCTACCTTCAGGCGTCTTCTGTAATGGAGTGTTTGTTTCTCATATTTATTGTGCTTTTTGTGGGTTGGTAATTTACTAACTCGTGAACAACCGTGAAAAAGAAAGCAACGAATAAAACGAAAGAAAAACTGAGAGTAAAAGATGCGTTGCTGAAAACTACAACTTCTGTCTCAATTGTCAAACTGCTTAATGGCGTCGTCCGGCAAGCAACAACATTGCAATGTCAATCGGTTCCACCGCAACACGTATCTCATGACAGCTCAAACTGCATCGGCATCAACCTCTTCAGCGATTGTAAACTTACTCTGCCCGAAACGTGTAAGGCGTTAATTTAAAGTTCCAAATATTCCATCATATAATGCTTGTGATTTAATTTTAGATACTTCAACGCGTGGAGGGATCATTGTATGGAGTGATTGTAAAACCAACGAAAGCCAACGATGCCACACATTGACCTAGTGCCCGATCGGAAGCTGTTGAAAACGAATTTCGATGGTTACATACTATCACTCGAGCCGGTACCGGTACTTTCGACAGAGTTTACCACCACCAACTGTCCGCAACGTGTGAAGCCTACCGAGGAGCAGTATTCGTACTACCATGCACGGTTGTTCGGCATGCAGAATCATCTCGTGCGGGATCCATGGGCAACCGGGCAGTGTTATTACATCGATGTGACCGGTATGGTACAGCGCGTGGCCTACGACAGCACACTCGGGCGGATGCGTCCACTCGTGCCGGTGTTTAAGCTACCGCTGGTAGTGCCTGATCCGGTGCAGGAAGATGAAACCATGGCCATACCTCGATATAACTGCTCGCTGGTGTTTCCTTCCGAGCAGCTGTGCCTTCTTTCCGATGGTTACGGTACCGTGAGCGTGCTGGAGACGGGTGACCGAACAACTGGTCGCGAGTGGAAGCTGCAAAGCACATTCCGACCGTTTGAGAATAATCTCACTGAAGGTGTACTACCCGGCGGAGGTGTGTTGCTTGATGGTCGCTTCCTCGTACGTGATGGCAAGCGTTCGCTGCACTTTGTAATGATCCAGATCGATCATCAGCCGGTTGCGAAATCCAAGTCATTGTTGCATTGGTTCACGCTGGAACAATCGGCCCCGCCTGCGTGGACTGCTAGTGTCGCAAGAACGCTAGAAAGCAAAGGTTATCCGCGATACTGTGCGTTCGATTATCATGCAACGGCCGTACTGGTAGCGAGTGATGAATCATTTCGCTTTTTGCACGATTCGGAGCATCCTGTGGTTATGCCTGACCCGAAACCGGAACCCGCCGAAGCCGAAGAACAGCCTGCCTGGGAACGTTATCCATTCCGGTGGACACAAACGCTGGAAGAAGTGAACATAACGTTCGATAAGCATCCAGGCGTTCAGTATCGCGTTATAACCGAGCCATCTTCCGGAGTAACCGGTTTGCAGGTGTTTGCCAATGATGTGCTCGTGATTGATGGATCGCAGCTGTGTTCGGCCATTGACCACGAAAACATCATCTGGGCGATGGATCGCAAAACGTTGGAAATTACGCTGCAAAAGCAGACAGCTGGCGCTGGGTGGCCGTTCCTATTTCCCGGCGGTCCGGACGAAACAATCCTCGGTGGTTCCGACACCGATGCGCAGCTGGCCGATTTACCGCCTGCCACCAACCTAAGCGCACCACTCGAATCGTGTGACTTTGAAGGTGAACAGGAAACTTATTACACACTGGAGCGGCTTTCGTGCATAAATCATACCGCAACGCACTCGGTGTCCCTAGGCAGTGGTCCACCACTTTTCACGCTGACATTGCGTCCCGGGCTGCCGGCAGCCTTTGCACTGCGGCACGATGTCGATGCGTGTCTGTGGCAGTTGCAGCCAACAACATTCGGCTCGGAAGACTGTCGGCTGCAGCACGAAGGGACGCTCCACGCGTTCGGGTACGTGCAGGCTTCCAAGCAGCAGCAGAAATATCTCGGATGTCCGCCCGACATGGGATACGCAGTGATCTGTGAGTCTCACCGTGGGATCTATATCTACAAAAGCAGCTACGGTTCGAGCGGCGCCGGTTTGCGCAATCGCCATGGAACGCAGGTAGCGATTGGACAGCATCAGTTCGTGAGTCTGAAGGACACGGGCGAAGTGTTGGGCATTAGCTGCGAGGATGAGTTCTTGGTGTTGCTTACGGAAAAGGCAATTCTCACGTTGCAGATCACCAACGGGTAGAGGTGCGAAATTTTCTATACGCTACTATCTTACCCTTTTTGTTGAAGCTGAATAAATCAAAATCCTTTAAAATTGAATCATTCTTTGCTTTTTGCTTGCTGTACAGATTGATAAACAAGTTGAAAGATGATATTGGTTGATTGGTTTGCGCAAAAAGTACCATTTCAGCGTTTATGTAATGAAATTTCAACAAATTTGATTTTAATTTTAAAATCTGACAGTTGTGATCCTACACATGCACACTTTTACATGGAATTAAAGTTCTTTTTTACTTCGAGATGCTGTTATTCCTTTAAATGGACGGGTAAATCAAAGCAAATGCATGAAACATAGGATTCAGAGCTTAATCATGTACACTTTAATTAACTTAATTGTGAAAAATTGTACCTTACAAGTAACTGCCGACTGCTCGGTAGATCCCATCTGTATGTTAAATGTGCAAGATGGCTTTGCTGGGAGTTTGTTTGAATCGAATCGAATGATATTCGAGATATTTTGAATCGCCGAATTATGAATTAAAAATTAAACGTATAAACGAATGGTATTCTGATTTCGTTTATTACGCCTTAAGGAAGCAGGCGTTAATATACAAAGTCAGAACTATGGTCAAATATGTTCATCCAGTTTGCTTTTGTGAACGGTACCTGTTAGGTGATGGCAGATAAATAAAGGATTGATTGGATGAGTGTGCTGAGGATTGATCTAACAAAACAACGCTGGCTCCTTCCTGGTACCTCCTTAGAACAGGTGGGCCACCTCCTTGCAGGCTGATTGTAGATCCGGATACCGATACTGGAAACCATACTCGAGCACTCGTTGCGGCACTACCTTTGCACCGTTCGTTAGCAACACTGCTCGCTCTTCGGCAAAGATGAGATTCAGCGCGAATATGGGCATGGGGAAGATTGCGGGACGAACCAGTGCCGAAGCGAACGCTTTAGTAAAATCTCCATTTGTGGCCAATTCCGGAGCGACACCGTTCAGTACACCATTCACCTCGGGCCGTTCGATAGCGAAGCGTATCAGCCCGCACAGATCGTCCGCATGTATCCAGGGCAGATCGTGCCGTCCATCACCGACCGGTCCACCGAACCCGAACCAGAAGGGAAGTATTAGCGACTGGATCATACCACCTTCGCGACCCAACACAACGCCACTTCGGACGCGGACGCTGCGACAGATTGAGTTGTCCGACAGTGTGGCGGCCCGTTCCCATTCGATGCACAGCTGGGACATGAAGTCGTAATCGGAGACCTTCGACAGTTCCGTATGCTTCTGGCTACCCGGTGCGTAATGGCTGACGCCGGAGATGTTGACAAACACGGACGGTTTTACGGTGGCCCGTTCGATCGCACGGGCACAAGCCGCCGTCGTGTTGATGCGTGAGTTCCAAACGTTCTGCTTAAAACCGGGCGTCCAGCGACGGGTCGGATCGAGCACGTTCTGACCAGCGAGGTTCACAACGGCCGTTGTGCCGTTCGGTAGGCCATGCTTCTCAAGTTCGTGCCAGCTGATGTGTTTGGGTCCAGGCATGCGCGAAATCGTCGTCACTTCGTATCCTTCCGCTAGTAGCGTTTTGACCAACCGGCGACCAATGAAACCGGTACCACCACCTGAAAGCGGAAGGTGCAATTAAATTCTGAACGACTTCTGCATATAGAACGATCGCATTGTATCGACAGAGAGAGGGAGTGTGGTAGAGGTGCAAAGACGATAAAAGATCATGTTAAGAAAATGTCAGATTACGCAACGCAACTCAATAGTTGGTGGACACGTTACACACCATTTTATCCTTGCTTGTACCGGTCATTGGGAAGCGAACATTTTACACACCATGCTCTACTGCTATCGTAACTTACCAATAACGACGTGTGACATGGTTGTGATAGAAGTAAAGCGGCAACTTTCTGCAAGATTATTCCTCAACCGTAAAGCTTCTTTTCATGCAAATCTTGTTCTTGTACCAAAGATCTGTTGACATACGCTCCTTGGTGATTCTTTGAAGCGGTTACGTGTGCAAAAATATTTAAAAAAAACTAAATTTTGCTCAGTTTACTGTAGGCTTTTGGCCCTTTGCACAACTGTTTCTATGCGCAAGGAAACGCTACCAATTGGTAAATGTTTTAATTCTAATACCACCACCGACTGGTACTTTTGAGCGTATTTGCCGGGATAAAAACAAACAATAAAACCGTCATCTTTCCATCTGACAGCAGCAACAGACGTGACATCTAATGTCAAACGCACCACACAGTGGTTGGAGCACACAACCATGTTTTATCATAGCTTTACTTTATATATACTATCTTTACATTCGTTTTATGTTTATAAATATGTTTGCATGAAAAATATAGATGTGAATTTATCAGGTTCAACTACTACGCTTTGGGAACGTTTGAAAACCTTTGTTGTTTTAAAAGCTTCCTTACGCCTTTGGTTCTACAATCCGCAACACATGTCGGTTCGTTCGAAAATCGGTTCGTTTGATATTTGCAGAAATGATCATAATACAGCAATCAGCAAGACTTAAAATATCAATTTAAGGATCGATTCTTACGCCCTAAGAACTTGAACAAATGAAAATGCGGTTCATGCTGAAGTTTTTATGATATGGATAGATGAATTCAAAATGTACTCATCCATTACTTTACAAGAACAACAAGAAATATGCTGGCTACAGATTTTTTTCCACGTATCATCAATGATCACTCCGATGCGATTGACACGATATTTTTGTGATAGCAAATAACACTCAAAAGTGAGCTTAATTCTATCCCTTATCTTATTATTCGAAGCTAGTGGCGGAGACATTTGAGGGCCTCATGCGGAATGTATGCTTGGACCCATACCGGGGTGTGGTGGAGTGAGGATGTGGTAGCAAAAACAAAAGCGCTGATATTTCTGACGGAAAATAGTGCATACATTCGATCGGAAAATCCAAGGAAAACTGTTGCTCTTTATGTGAGGTGGATCATGTCAGGGTAACCCTTCCGGTACAGGTATCAGCGTTGTTTTATGCGAAACAAAAAGACTATGTAAGTTTGTAATTAATAACAAATCAAAGTCTGTTGTAAATGGGAACAAATAGCATTAAAACATCCGTGGAAAACGTGGAAAAAAGGTGGGAAACTCTAAGGAAAACTAAAAGAATGTGTATGGGAAAATACAAATCCCGCGATCATTACCGCAGCAAACGATACGATCGATCAAAAACCAAACAGCAATAAGATCGATGAGTCAGCTGGAGAGTCACACATGGAGAGTGATTGGTGAGAGTGATCAGTCGTGCCATTTTTTGTTACATCGCTTCCTCGCCATGACTCACCTGAACACGGCAACGCAGGCTTAAGACGAGGCCCTCGCACACATGCAATCAGTTTATTGCCGTGTTTATGGCTCAGCCTCCACCGAAGATCCAGACAGTATTGTTGTCTCCCATGCAATGCCGGACGGTTGCCGTCGAGACCTTGTGGCCGTGCATTGAACCTTCCGCGTCGTAGCACAACGTACGAAAGGGAACAGAGAAACGCATTTAAATAACAACATTAAGATTTAGATTATTTCGGAAAATGGTTTTAGAGAGATATGAAGTTTTTAAAAACTTCTGGAATGAAAATAGTCGAAGCTCTTGAATTGAAGACCGACCACACTTGCGTGTGTGTGTGACTTTTCGTTTCAAAAACTACCCCCTCTCCCCCTCACCTCATTCCACCCTTACCTCAACTCCCTGTCCTTAGTTTCATTATGACACACAGCCTTTAAACATACCCTACTGAGTAAAGTACTAGGCGCCCCCATTGTAGTTATTTTGAATTTTGTAATATTATTTAACAAAAACCAAAAAAAAGCGCAAAATTACTCGCGTCAAATTGCCGGTTGCGTCGAAGTCATTTGACCACTCGCCGGCAAGACCTAGCAAAGCCTGTGGTGGAGCTCAATCGAGAGTAGCCGGTGAGAGCCATTGGGACAGTACGGAAGCGAATGGCATTTTTGTGCTGTGCATCCCTTCCATGCAAATCTTGATGCTCTCCTTTCTTTGCCGCTAGACAATAGCCATCCGTCGATACCCGTCCACTAGCTAATCCCTGCCTTTGCGTTCGTTTTATTATTTTATTTTATTTCATTTTTTTACGACGATTTTTATGGTGCTGCGTTCGCGATGCAATTCCAGACATCACTTGCCCTGGTATTGCGAAACTTCATTCGCACCATGGGTAAATAGTTGCGACCCAAATTTTAATATTATACCTTTTTTTATTGTAGAATGCTGAGTAAAATTTTTACAAGAGTAAAAATGCATTTTTCTTTGTAAAAAATAAGTAAACATATAAATGTTTATTGAATGGGGCATTTAAACATTTCTAAAAATAAAGAAAACCTTTATATAGTACCTATCTCATGGTATAATAAGCGAGAAAACATAAAAAATAGTATTATACAATTTTGAATAAATTAATTAATAAAAATATTATTTTATTCCATTATGAGTACGACATTACCCATCGTGTGTATCCACCCTCTAAGCGCACAACAAACGCTATCGAGTTGCGCTCAGTAGCACTCCGGACAGCAAGGCGAACAGTGGAATTTGAAGTGAAACTCCACAAACCAAGTGAAGAATCTTCCCATTGGATCGCTTCTATCGCTTCCCCAAATCGGTGTAAATCCGTGCCCGTGAGTTAGGCGAAAGTGTAACGTGTTTGTTATCCGTAAAGGGGTCCATCCATCAATCGCACACAATGTCGGCGCGTCTGTGCAGCATCTTGAGAATCGGGATCGAATGGTTGGTGAGGTTGATCAGGAAAATATCAGCCGAGTCCAACATACCGGAGGGCAGGAAAATGTTCTACTCGATCGCTACACAGGTACTGCTCGATGAGGCGAGCGTGCCCGGCACCCAGATAGAATCCTTCGAGCGGCTGCTGGTTGTTGGCCACTTGCTGCTCCATTTCGTCCAAATGGATTATGGAAGTGGTGAGCAAAGAAGGGCAGACGCCGGAAATAGTGAAACACGCCAGGAAGAGAATGTTCCGGAACGGTAACAACCGTAGACATTTTTGAGACACCCGCAAGTCGTAAGCGAAAACGGGGGAGCAGTTCTGGAAAATGGCATCGAGTCACACAACATGCATGGTGGTTGCGATTAAAAGGTAGTGTGTGACATCCAGAAACAAATACTTCATTACACTCACTAATACATCTTGTGTGTGTGTTTTTTTTTCTTACAGCAACAATAAAAAGCAGCTAATATCATCAAGGTGGCAAGTGGTAGTAGCAAGCAATCCTTCTACCAACCGCCACCATGTAGACGATGAATGAATGGGCGCTAAGGAGGGGCAACTGTGCCACCACCATCAAATAACATCAACAGGCTCAACCCTATCTCTACCAAACGATCGAACATCGAAATGTTAAAGTAAACGCTAGGCTTTATTTCTACGAGATCGATCTGGACACAACAAAATATTACATTAGTTTTAATCAAAATGATACAACATCTCTCTCATAGTCCATTACATTATATATGATCACGGTGTTTTTGTAATTCAAAAATATGTTACTATTATACGATATCGTCTGGATCGGTTAATGAATTAGTTGTCACTTAAGATAAGATTTACCATAGGCTTTAATGCCCTCCACTAACTGTACCTAATAGCTTTTTTGACGTTCTTTTTTATAAGCACTTCAATGGAAAAGTACAAAACACAAATTTACGGAACACAGTATTGGGAAAATGTTAAAAACGGATATTAACAATTTTTTTATTA
Source organism: Anopheles culicifacies (assembly GCA_000473375.1). Lineage (NCBI taxonomy): Eukaryota > Metazoa > Arthropoda > Insecta > Diptera > Culicidae > Anopheles > Anopheles culicifacies. The sequence continues at coordinate 675 of AXCM01001832.1, read as the reverse complement.
AATCGTTGGCAAAGAAGAGATGAATCAATTTTGGAGAAAGTTTTTAACAATACAAAGAACAACAGGAAAACGAAATTTTATAAAGACTAATAGGAACAAAAGTACAGACATTCCTTATATATAAAGGATATAGTCCATATATATATTTATTACCTTTTACTTCTTTTATCAAACGTTTATCTTACTCATGCTTATACGAAGAAGAGAAAAATCATGATATTGTTTTATAATTAGAAACAAAAAAAGCTCGTTGGAGAAACAGGAGTAGATTTATAGAAAGGAAATTCAAAAGACATGTATGTTCGGCAGGAAAAATCAAGCAAAACAAAAATACGATTAGTAAACTATTGGAAATGATTTATCTTTCTTAGTAAAATAAACAAAATATCACAATACTAAATAAAAGTGTTTTTTCTATAACTTTTTGTGGGAAAGAGTCTGTTCAGTGGTGAGTTAATCGAATAAGCGGAAAGACAGACCTTGAAACTTCATTTTCGTTAAATTCTTCGAGCTAAGTTTCCTGAAACAATCATAACACGATTAGTATCGCTAAATGGCAATTAGCATCCTTATGAGCAGCACACATGCATCCATTTTGACACTTTACAGACCAATAACATTGATAGTAACACTCACATCTACATGTGATACCATTCGTAAGAGCAATAGATATTT
>AXCM01001831.1:0-35187 GCA_000473375.1 Anopheles culicifacies | reverse complement strand
AAGCATAATGGAAAGCTTTTCCATAAACTCCCACATCTCTGTGCTCGTCGTACATCGTTGCGTCAAAACACCCACGATTGTTGGCTTTGAAAAGGGGAAAAGTGTGGGTGAATTTTCTAAAAATAGCACAAACAGTTTAAAGTTTCATACTTTTTTGCCCGCCTAGCGCATACAATGGCGCAATGAGATAAAAGGGCGATGCAACATGCAGAAACATAAATGCACCAGCCAAATAGTGCTCGTTTGCATGCATTTTTGGTCCACTTTGTGCGCATTCATGTCTTTGTAGTTCGTGAAGCTGGAACAATTCGATGTAAAATAGCCAAAGAAAGTAACGAAACGCTACCGTTTGTGGATGGAACATTTTGCCCGATAATTATTATATGAGAAACGCTTTACAGAAGCAATTAGCAAAAGGATAAGCGAGATTGACTATTAACGTTGATTGAGGTGATAAAAGGGCAAGCAAAATCCTCCCATCGATTGAGGCGATCCACAGGTACCCCTTAATTACACAGTACGCTAAAATGGAATTGGAAAGCAAGAACTTTCGTCGTCCGAAGTTGAAGATGAAGCGTGTACTTGACACAAACCCTTTTTGCTTGTAGAAAACTCTCCCAGTAAAACTGAGTGGAAAACAAATGAAAACCTGTAACTAAAAGACAGTTCCTGTTTCGAACAATTTTAACTTGTTTCGAACGTCGAGTTTTCTGTTTGTGATGTAGAACTCTGTACAACTTGTTGCTCTGCCTGTGCTAACGAAGAACAAAAATGCTTTTGTTCACTCTCCAAGCATGAAGAATGTCATAAACAGTGTGAGTTAATAATTCATAAAGTGTTACGACAAAAATTGTACAATAAACTTTTCTTGATGAACAACAGCTTTCGTTGCCGAAGCTCGACTAGAGACTAGAGCCGCGAAGATATTCACATTAGTCAAACATTTCTGTGACGCTATCAAGATGTAGCTGGAGCGTAATAACGTTAATGTTGATTCTATTGATCGAAACAAAGCAAAAGCGAAGAGACAGCGATAGGGAGAAATTGAAAAACCATTACATTCAATTAAACAAGCAGAAGAGAGAGCACTTTGACTGATTGAGGTTAGCAAAATGGCCATAATTGATTGGTTTTTTTTGTGTGGCTGCCTGGAGAAGCAACAGATAGCGCAGCAAATTGGCGGTAGATTCATACAGCTTAATTAAATCACGTTACAACCTTTTCAAAGGGCTTGGTTTGAAACCATTCAAGTTCGTTCGCTTCATGAGCACATTCAACTGTTCCAGATAGTGTCTGTGGTTGGTGATATTTAGCACCTAGATCCTAATTGGACAGTCCCTCCTAGGTATGCTGGCTCCCTCCTTGGTATGCTGATACATCAAATCGAAACGTGCCCCAGCAGAAGGATAGCATCGATCGGAGTTCTGAAAACGAACAGAACGTGTAACTAGTCCATCGTTCTACGTTGCCTCCATTATTGCACGTGTATTTGTTCCTTTCACCGGAAGAAGCACCACTGTTTCCACCTCCCGGAGAGAACGGTAGAAACGACAATCATCTGTGCAAACACTCGACCGGCTTGACCGGTTGTTGTCACAAACTCGAGCAACATGATGAAGAAGGTTCTGATTTTGTATGTTCTGCGTCTGATGAATTACCCGTACAGGGGAAAGTATGGTTTCTGGTTTTCAAATGACCGATGCAAAAGAAAACGGGTTTACGCAGTAAAAGAAAGTTGAACGAAGCGCTTACTGCACCATTGGAGTGCATTAGAAATTTCTCAAAACTCCCTTCAAATATCAATCTTATAAAATACATTAGAAAATAATAAATCAATGGTCCATCTACGAACAGACAGAGTCATAGATAACCACAAGCGTCAAACTCAACTCTGTCTTATTTACAGTTTATTTATGTTTGGTTTTATGATCTTTACCTTGACTGTTGTCCTTTGAAAAGTAATCAAACGCTAGAGAGCCAATGTTGGCTCACCTAAAACGAACTAGCGTTGAATTAATTAACCTGCATTGCAACATGGTCTCATTGCACCGTAGCCCAACCCACCCCTACAGTGAATCGAAGTGAAGGGCAATCGATCAAAGTTCTAGATTAGCACAACATCGAACGCACTGCCACGTGTACATGAATCAAAAGATAGGGGATTTTTTTTCTTCCTTCTGGGCCAGACACGCACGTTAACAGCGCTCATTTGGGTGGAGGTTTGTTGTTTGTACAAGTTTTCAAAGGCCTTTCGAAACCAATTGCACTTGGGTCTCGCATTGGTGATAAGGAAATTTCGAGTGCTTGCTTGTAGTTCATCTTACGACGCAATCGAACGAAAAGTACAGCATAGCGGCGCTAGTTTAAAACATCTGTTTCATAAAGTTAGACTATTATGCGTTTTATTCGCGAAATGTTGCAGAAAGATAGTTATTAAATTCTCCATAAAAGCCTTCCCACTTTACTTGACCTCTAAACCACGAAATTTCGCGTGGGTCGCATCTTATCAGGCGTACATTCGCTACCATATGGTGGAGAGCGTCAGCAGTACCGAATGTTCGTTCCTCAGATTTCCTAAACGTTTTCAGTTTTCCTACTTTGGGGACACAATTCCCCAAACAATCTCTTCTCCGTGTGCTTTTATTCGTTAATCCCAACGCCACCTTTGATCTTCCAAAACAAAGGGGAAAAAACACACATCTACTGACATTAGGTAAAACATTTAGTCCACACTTACCTTGTATGGGACGACCTTCGGCATCAGGAACGGGAACTTGCCAACTGGATAGTTCCCATCCGCACCACCCTCGGGAAGCCCACAGACCGAGGGCGGCAAACCGAGGGCCACCGAAAGAGTCCAAATTGCCACCAACCACCACCACATCGACGAATGCTGCAGACTGCACCTTTTACTACTGCTACTGCTGTCACTTCTACTGTTGCTGAAGGTGAGTATAATTTCGCTACTATCGGATGCTGCTTCTGCTTCCATATGGAAGCGGCCGAACCGTAACGCTTGTGGACGCGGCATTGTTTCACTGTTTTACACTGCTTCACACACCACACCAACACTGCTGTTGCACATCAAAAACAATTTCACGGTACGGTTTGCCCCTCTTCGCGGGCACACTGTTGAAGAGCGGGAATGGGAAGAAGAACGGGCGGATGAGTGAAGGGTGGAAACACTCTCTACACGTGTTAGGTCACTTCGTTTTTTGGGGGGTGATGGATGAGATTTACGCCAAGATTCAGGCACTTCTCGCGGGGAAACCCTTTTACACGCTACTATCTTCTCAGTACGCTAGGTCACTGCTGAGGTAACCTTGAAATGAAAGCAATCATCCACTAACAGCTTGGACGCGTAATTTACCATTTAACATGCTATTCTAAAGAGGAAAGCTTGTGATGTAAATGTAAACCCCCAAAAATAACACAAACCAACGTCGTTTTTACGGTACGGATTTCTCTTCGCCCTCTTCGAAAGAGCAGGAAAAGAAACGCTCCCCTGTACGATCTGTTCGTCTCTTTTCAGGTTTCCATCTGTGTGGTGTAATGTTTCGTGGCGCACAGAAAAAAGGGTGATTTGGACCTAAGCTTCCAAAAATATCGCCAAATATTGTAAAACACTTGGTCAAAGGGCGCGCTTTTTCCTCCGTATGTTAGGGAAAGCTTTGTTTATTCGTTTATGTACTGCCAGGGACAGCTCACAGCTTCCTAGGACTTTCGCTGTAAGCTCTTATTTACTGTATGCTCAAAGAAGTAAGTAAACAATCATTCTTTTGCATATATATACAGTTGTTGCATGATTTACGCCTCGTTGAACATACACAACCACAAACTGTTGATACTTCACTAATCTTGCCAAATTGGAAGGGGTTCTTATTCACTGCGATTAAGGATCATTATAACCATACACACTGGCACGTCTTTTAGTGGAACCTTGAAATGAAGGGTTCTGATATTCTGCTTCACCACCATCACTCTTCAATCTTTTTGTTTAGCACTGCCGTATAAGTCACTTTTAACCCATTTCACTTGCCTTTTTGCAGCGACTGCAATTAAAGCCTATTTTGGTGTGCAGTAGAAGCAGTACACCGAGAAGCCTGTCGCGGAAACACGACCGTTCCGTTCGGAGAAAGACAACATACAATACAAGCTCTCGTCTGGTTCTTCAGCTTGGTGAAACAGGTTGCAGCTTTTGGGAGTGAGACAAATTGAAGCTGTCATTTGCTTCAGAACCGTCTACACGTTACACAGTGTTTATTAGGAAAAGCTTTCATTAAGCTTTACTATGTTCATTGCTGATACTTCAATTACTATGCAGTGCAACGATTTAAGTGCCTAGAAAAATATCTTCGTAAGGTAAATGAACGGCAAACATGCGTTTATTTCAAAAGCGTTTCCATGATTTGTTTGCTTTTATGTTGGTACCCGTTGACCCCGGTGCATGGAAACTCGACTGAAGAATTTATGCTTTCTGCATAACATCGCCTTAGCAAACGAAAACATCGCAATCAGTTTCATTCGTTGATTTTACCAATTTTTTACCACACCGGTCAAGAGTTTTTGCTTTATTATTCATAAATGTTGCCATCGATCATCAAAATCTTTCCAAATGTTGTGCACTATTCAATAAGCTATGCAATTTTCTTTTCGCCTCGAAGTCTCGCTCTGTTCTTTTGGTGTGTAGTATTTATTACCATTTAAAATATGAGCTTCCCTGGTACCGCGGACCGCCTGATTTTTGACTCACGGGGTTTCAAATCTAATAATTTTATCACCTGTAATGTACCTCCCAAACCCTTCCCACTTGAATACACAGTCCATAGATACGAAACTGAAGAAACTAACACAGATAGTGAACAAGTAAGGAACGCACCATCAACCGGATGCATTCATTCACAAGCGCCACACATGCACCCACTTACAGAAATACTCGGTAGTGGGAATCCGGTTTTGGAGGTTCTCCTTGTTAAAGGCAAACACTGGGCAGCATTCAACAATCATCAGTCCCACGTGGGACTGATGTGCTAATCTTTGCCACGGTGGCCTAGCACCGCGTTGTAGACATGGTTTAGCTTCTGTAGAAACATTTCCTTTACAAAGTGCGCATTTCGACTGTTGATAAAGCCGACAATCAGCAGTAGTCCTACGTATCCTCCGATTAGCACGAAGCCTTTGTTATTGGCTATCCACTGGATGAATCGACTCGGTGGATGGCGCATCTGGTATGAGGGTTGGGTGGCTGGTAGGGGATACAGGGCATCGACGGCCGATTGTGGTCCGCTTCGCGGGGCAGTAGTGTTGACATCTTTGGTGGTTCCGTAGAGTAGCAAATAGCGCACCTGCACCAGTTCATTGTTTTTCACTAGTATATATCGCTCCGGAATACTTCCGTTGCCGGTCAGAGAAGCAGTCATGATTGAAGGACCGTCGGAGGTGGCGGCTGTTGGTGTCGTTCCATTGTCTGTTGGAGCAGGTGTTTCTTCTAAAAACGAGTGAAACTTGAATCATTTTAATTCTAATAATCCCTCGTTAAGGACAATTTACCTTGACTTTTAACGTAATTTGGATTGTCGACGTATTCGCAGAGTGCAATGCAAGCCAGATGGGTACCAAGAGAGGATTTGTTCCAACCGGACCCGTTTGGGGAAAACATTTGACTCACTTGCAGCTCCGCCGACAAGTAGATACCCTCGCCGAACAGGGATACTTTGTTGAGGTGCTGCTGCAAACCGTAATGCAGTATGGAGTGGAAGTTGAAGAGTCTACTGCCATGGAATGCATGCCGTGTTCTAAATTCGGTGGCATGATCCTGAAACGCCCGTTCACTCGAATGATTGTCCCGGTACAATACTTCAAAAATGTGATTGGGCATAGCATATTTGGCGTAGCATGGACATTTGCTGAGGACTTCGTCGTGCTGGGACTTTGGTACGGTTCGAAGCGCAGGACGGGCCTGTCGACACAGAATCCAGTGCAACAGGCCAACCGTCTGTTCGTCCATAGCATTCAGCTCAGCAGGAAGATCCGCGGCCGGTGGAATAGTCTCCAGTACTTGACACTGACGTGGTGTTTATGGAGTGGTCCGGAAAGACAAGAGCATTACATCAGATAAGGCTGTTCGATTACGTGTATTATTGATACGCACACACGCGCGCATTCTTACCAATAGATCAATGTTTTTTTCATTGTTTATGATGAACTCTGGCGGAAATGGTTGCAGGCAGGAATCGTACCGAAAGGACTTAGCCGCCGAAACGAATAGCGACAGACGTAAATCAGCCGCAGCCCGGTCATGTATGAGCGTTTTTAACACCAACAATCGTTTGGCTTCAACCGACAGTGAAGGGAGCTCCATCGTGTGTTTCAATATGTCGCGGGAACTAGACTAAATACGGCTAGAACGGAACATGCACTGTTTTCCTAGCACGGCCAACATAAAGTGCGTAATGGAAATGAAACGGACAACCAAAATCTAAACACACAGACACCAACCAAGAAACGACATTTGTTTCAACAACAGCTAGCAAAAGTAAACAGCCCAAGTGTAAACATGTGCAAATGTCAAAGTTTTTCCCTAGCATGTGTTTACACTCGATCTTTCCGGAGGGACAAATTCGATCGTTGCCGCATACCGGCATTGAAAAGTGTGATACAATGGAATAAATAGACGTGGCAAATATTTTTAATTATGATAATCGAAGATGCATCCAAAAGAAAATTCTTAATTGGCGAAAACCGTGCATCTTTTACAGATGTTCGTGGACACAGGCATTAATAGCAACCAGTCCAGTTTGACAGCTCCAGGTACTGTAAACAAAGTAGGTTTATCGTGAATGATAGTTCACATATCGTGGAAAAACAATTTTGCGGCACTTCAGAACTTTGTTATTTGACTATTTGTGATTAAATTTTGCGGTTTTTACAAGTGAAAACAGCCACAGCAAGATGCAGTCGGCAGATCACTTTGGGTTGGAGATGCTGTGGAAGTTGGAGCAGGACAAAATGACCAAAAAATCGGATCTCATGATTCTGTTGGTACACTGGTATTTGATGAAGAACGGATTTCGCAATGTTGGCGTTGGTGATGATGTGCGTAGCTTGCCTGGTTCTAGAGCTCGGTTTATTATAATTAGCTTCCTCCTTCTTATCTCCATACAGAAAACGCTCGACAATAGCATTGAACAGAGCGAACTGCTGCCGGAAGGTTGGAACGCAAATAACGCATCGTACGCGCTGCGCTACACCATCAACAATGAGCTGTACAACCTGCACGGAACTCTCTCGAATGATACACTGATCATTAATCTGCTGCATGCAAAGACACTTCAGGTTTCGAACGCTGTCTTTAATCTGGATACAACCATTCGATCTTTCCGGGGCGTAAAAGTGATGGATCTGTTTAGCAATGTTGATGAGCAAATTTCCCGGTTGGATAAGGAACTCATAAAACCGATACACAGTAGTGCATCCACACAAAGCTCCGGCACACAGACCGCAACAGTACCACAAAGGAGCTCGGTAGTTCCTGAACAAAGAAACGAGCCTTACGTACCATTCGAGCCATTCGGTATTGGCAGAGCGGATCGCGATCCGCTGGGACGACTTGGCGGTGGCATGCTGATGGATCCAATTCGTCCCAGAATGTAAGTAAAAATGGTATTTTATGAGCTTTTACGCGTTCTTCTATTTATTTTACATTCTTTTCTGGCAGGCCTGGTGCGGGCAGTTTTATACGTGGACCACGTATCGATCCGATGGGACCAAACAATCGCATCAATCACTTCCCGAACCCGGATCATCTTCCTCCTCCAGGCTATGATGACATGTTCATGTAAGGAGAATGATTTTGTTTGCTTTTCTTTGTGATTCATAAATATACACTGCAAATTTGTTTAAAAGCTCAAGTGTTCAGTAATTTGCCACATACGATTTTTTTTGAGCTGGTTTTATTTTACACCTGTTACATGTAAGTGTGGTTCTGATTTTTCGTTAACCATGTTCGAACGGGTCTCGAACTATATTTGTGGTTAATTTACAGAATATTCTTCTACACGTTTTCCTTACTCACGTTTCTTGTATCTTTCTGCTTTCACTGACTTGCTTTGTCGGGATCTATGCTATAGTTCTGTCCTCTTTGATTGATCCCTTAGTTCTGTCTCATAATCTGCCTAACGCTTTATTCAACCGACAGGGGTGTCGAACGAATTTGTCCCACTGCCTGCATCGTCGAGCGTAAACAATTGTTCCAGTTGCTCGACCGTCACATCTTTTGATAGCCATCTGCCGCTCTGATCTCCCTGAATGGTTTCGTGAATCGTTGCTTCGATCGTGTCCAGCATGATAAACCGATGCACAAACGTCGGTCGTGTCTGTCCAATACGGTGTACACGTCCTATCGCCTGCATTTCCTCGCCCGGATTTAAAATCGGTTCAACGAGAAAGACGTGCGTCGCTTCAGTTAGATTCAATCCCTTCGAGCCGTACCGTAGGGGAAGCAACAGGCAGGTGATGCCCCGTTCGTAATCTTTAAACTCCGCCACACTTTGGTAGAATTTGGCCGACTTCTGGCGATACTTGATTTTGTTTTCCTCCAACGCTACACCGAGCTCGCTAAGAATCGGCTCCCAGTGGGAGAATATCACGATCTTTACGTCCGGTTCTGCGGCGATCAGTTCGAGCACCGTTTCGACGATTTTGAGAATTTTGTTCGAGTAACTTCCCCGCACGCCCTGCACGTTGGTGTTTGACGTTAGCGTGACATACTGCAGACTGGAAAAGACCCAACAATGGATTGTTAATTAGCGGTGCACATTGCAGGCATGGTTCGCACTTACTCTTTCACGTGTTGCTCGTGCCGACATATCGCACACGTTGTTGTTTTGCCGCTCGCTCTAGCGAACTTCATCATCTTTAACGAACATATACTGCACAGATGATGACCGCACTGTAACACGGCATACTTTCCCTCCGGAACGACTTGGCAGATTGGGCATGGATCGATGTCTTTGCGCGCCGCAAGATGTTCCAGATATTTGAGCGTGCCCTTCAGCCTGATGAACTCACGCTCGGAAGTGTCCTTCGTTAGCTGCAATTCGGCCATCGTGTCCGGTAGTTGCCATGCAAGCAATTGCATTAGGCTGGGTTTCTTCTTCGCATGCTGCATCTCCTCGTGTTCTTCTTTGGTAAGAAGCTGCAGACGAGATTTGCACATGCTTAGTTCATCGTACGCAGCGACGGTGTAGTTAATTTCCACCCAGTACTGCGAGTACTCCTTAAACTCGAGCTTAACACGCTCGAGAAACGAAAGAAAGTGATCACCGTCCGTGACGATCCGTTCAATCGATTCCTGTCGTTTGGCATACTGATGAAGCACTACAAGAAAGCAAAAGGAATATAAAAGGGTATATGGAGCAAATTACACCAATGTACTCACACTTCAACACTTGTTCCTGCGGTGAAACCTGCCAAAGTCCGCCGGTTGCTACTTGGGTTTGTTTTCTAAGAAACAAAACGGCTTCCAGCTGATTCAGTGTGTCCTTTACCTCGCAAAGCAAACATAAGGGTGCTGCTGATTGACCGGCTGCCACTAGTCGCTCCTCCGTTCGCATTCCATTCTCATCCTCCATGAACAGGGCTGGGTCAAGGTGGCAAGCGAAGGCAGCCCGAACGAGCTGTTCAATACTTGTGCGTACTGGCTCCGACCACACGTGATTTGGCTGAAGATTGTTCACGAAAAAAGCGAGCGATTTGAAACCAAGCTTGAGCTTCTGGCGCCTTTCCACCATCTTGTCCAACCAGTTCATCAGCCAGAGATCCATCGAGCGCCACGAATTTACGCCCGTGTTCTGTAGCAGATTCTGCTCTCGGATCAAGCGATAATAGAATGTGACGTGCTGCTGGGCGTGTTGTACGAAGATAGCCAACAGATCGTTCCACCAAACATGCTGGAGCTTTACCAATGGTTGGCTGTTTCGAGGTGCAATGAGTTCATTCACTTTGTCAATCGCTGGCAGTAGCGCGTTCTCGATCGTGCGTACCTTGTTGGCGTACTGTTCAATGTAGCGCCATTCGAGACGGGTGCACCGTTCCTCGTACGCATGAATCTGTTCTGCCGTGGGTATCAGACTCGGTTCCAGTTCCGCTTCAAACGTGCGCAACAGATCGAGAAGATTGTGTATGGCGTGTATTTGAAGTAACGAATCTACGCCAAATGTATCCTGATAATCGTTTGCCCACCGCAGACTGGCTTGGTACAGTCGGAACGCCTGACTATAGTTCTGCTGTAGGATGTGTACCGCGGCCATACCATTCAGTGAAGACACGACCGAACGAAGCTGTCCTTTGCAATCGTTCACGTTCGCCGTGACGAGATGTTCGTGCAGTTCGGCAGGTGTCAGGAGGTTCCTTGCTTGCACTGCAGAACCAACATGCAAAATGGACGGTATGGTACAATCTAGCCGAAGTTTTCGTAGCGGTTCCAGCAGCAAATTCACCGTCTGTATATTCATCTGCGCCATCCGTAGGGAGAGTCCGATTTTGCGTGCTTTTTCGCGGAATGCTTGCGCACACTGGATATGCTCGCTGCGGTAGAAGTAGCTTTGCAGATCCGACATGCGGATGTAGTGGATGCGCTCGGTCTGTGGAGGAATGCCTAGCTGATCGAGAACTGCATGTTTACACGTGCGCCACATTACGCGTCCCATCATCGTAAGCAACGGATCGGCATTACCACTCTGGAACCGTGCAGCGTAATGTGACCACACCTGGAAGCTGCTGTATGGGTCGTAATCGAGATAGTGCACCAACCCGTACAGATTGTTGATCGTCTTTTCGATTGGTGTGCCCGTCACCGTCCAGCGATGCATGGCCGGCAGTGCTTTTACCATCTTGGTCGCATTGTTATTCACTGCCTCGACCATTTGCGCTTCGTCGAGACAAACGCGCCACCAACGGATCATCGTAAGTGGCGTGGAAGGTGCAAGGAAGCGCTTCTCGCGACGGAAGGTGCGTGCATTTTCCGCCAGCAGGTAAATTTCCGGCTTCAGCACATTGTAATCCGTCAGCACCACGTCGTACGAGGCGAGATCGGCCGGGCTAATCCACTTGCCGAGCGCATCTGTTACGCCGTTGTACACAAACACCCGCAGGCTGGGATCCCGCACGTGCTTATAAATTTCGCTTTCCCACTGATGCTTGATGGAGGCTGGTGATACGATTATGGTAGCGCCGGATTCGATCAACGGTTCCGTGCGCCAACACTCCGGACAAATGTACCGTCTGGTGGCTTTGTTTCGCAAGGGCTGGTGATGTGTAAGCACACACTTGCGGTGCTGCAAACGTCCACACTTTCCACAAGCGATTGTATTCTTTCGATGCGTTCTAAAACAAAGACACTTCAGCTCTGCGCTATCTTCATCGTCCGTCATCGAATCATCCGTTTGGTTCGAAGATTCCGATCGTTCTTTTGCCAGGATCGTAGCGTCCCTTTTGTTTAGCAACATCAATCCCAGTATCTCGACTGTTTTGCCCATACCCATCTCATCGGCAAGAATGCCACCAGTAGGCAGGGAGATGGGTTTGGGTTCCACGTCGCTTATCGTGTAACTGTACAAATCCATGAAGAAATCCACCTCCGCTAAGGTACGATTTCGAAGCCGTACGTACTGGGGTGGCAGTGTTTGTGGAACAGTTTCTCGATGGAACATCCAGCGGATGGCTTGCTGTTGGTATGTACGTAACTGTGGACGTAAGCGAGAATGTTGTACGGTATCTAACGACGCACATGACTCTTGTTCTACCAATTCAGCTTGATGCTGCAATCGTAACTGATCATAAAACTGTTGCACCGTGAGAGGTTTACCGTCGTTGTCTGGTGTGGACGATGTTTTCTTCAGTTCCTCTTCGATAAAGGACCGTCGTTCAATCTCTTCAAATAGCACAGCAATTAGCTGTTGTCTTTGTTTTGTGCAGCCGTAGTCGATAGGTTCATTTGGATCTAGTATGCGTAGAAACACACCCAGAACAATGGTGGTGCAATCGAATGCATCGGTTCTTTCGCGCAATTCATATTCCGGTACGCGACGAATATCACGAAGGATGGGCTTTAGGTTCAGTTCCGGATCTAGTTGACTGTAAACTTGGCGTTCATGTTTGAAACACGACACCGATGTTGCATTTGTTGATGTTGTCGGTTTATTGTTGCTATTCGATTGTGCAGTGTTTGGAATGTTTTCGATTAAAGAGGTAATTTTACGTACACCAATATCCAATAGACAGTACTCCATAACGAACGGCTTTCGGCAAACCAATATTTTTGGCGGCTGCAGTGTGTTTGCAGCGATTTCAACACTTCTGTAAATTTGTTTATCTCTTCCTACCGGTTTGCTTGTTTGTTGTTTACAAGCATACGCAAACTTCATAACACAAGGTTAGCACATGCGGGCAGGACGCCATATTGGATTTCATTTTATGGGTCATTTGAATGAAATCGGTTATTTTATAGCACTGTTCACGTTTGGACGAGAAGTGAATGAATCACATTTGTAAGTGAAAACAAAAAGAATTTTACCATTCACTGGTTCTTCACATAATCTGATTTGTCCATATTGGCCTTGTAGGAGATTACTGTTTTTTTCTTTCGGTGTAAACACAATAAATAAAAGAACGATGTAGCGATTACAAGAATAGTATTTTATTTCAAAAAATCCAGAACATTTAGACGAGACGAAGAAGAAGAAACTAATATTCGCTTATTTCATACTAAGGACCTTCCCTAACCGTCTTGCTGTGCGTGTTACAAACTATCCAATCATCAGAAGCCGCTCCTGTTGATGGGCAGCTCGGGGGAAATTAGCTTCTAACGTTCCAATGTCGTCTCTCCCGTTGGTCCAATGTCAAGTGTGGTTGATTTTAAAATATTTTGGAATACAATTGTAACTACTGCTAGCAAAGTACATCTTCCCAAGCAAACCTCATGTTGCTCACCGGATATCCGGACCTTCGTTGGAAGATTTTTCTTTTTGTTGCTAACGTTTGGTTTGCTTAACGAGCCCTCTCACCTGGTGTACGTGTGTTGATTTCTAACGCGTGTATGCTTATCTGTTAAAAGATTAGACTTCCGTTCCGATTCCATACGAGCTAGAGGTATGCACGCACGAACGGCCACAAAATTGTGTGTATGTTTCATATATTGTCTAAGTTATTATTATCATTCCTGCGGAAGGAGTAAGATCCTGTTGGAATGTGTAAAGTTGTTCGGAACAAGAGCCCCAGCGTGGTGTCAGTGCACGATAGTAGTAGCTCTATTGATATGAAGACTTTCCGTTGCTCTTTCATTAGGGTCACCATATATAGATAGTACTAACGCTATACTAGTTATTTCATATAAGTAAGGTTTGAAGCTCAGAAGAAGTGTAGCAAATTGCTATTCTTCCGAACCACTTAGCCCGTGATTGTACGACACGAACCGGTTATTCGGTTGCCATTAAGTATTCATTCCTTAATTAATCGCTCGCCCATGTACGTTCCATTTGAAGACAATGTACAGTGTATTGGAGTTCGGTTGTCTACAGATTGCAAGTGCTCGTATGTGCCTTCTCTATAGCTAGCTGTTAAAAGAAATGTTGCCACGGTATCGTCATTGTGGAAGGCTCTACTAATCCTGTGACGCATCACTTAGGATCATCTTTAACAACTGAATCCACCTTCCATTTGCCAGGAAGGAACTGCTCGGGCAGTTCAGAATCGTACGTGTTGAGCGTGTTCGAGTTTTGAGTATTATATCATCATTTGTTGGCGTGCATGAGTTAGTTTACATCATTTTTCGGTCACTCCGCATGACCGTCTCCGATTCGTTCTGTTCAGAACTTCTTGGAGCTACTTCTTGCATAAACCTAATTTATTGCGCTTAATTTTGACTTGTGCGTGTTTCTGCACTACCGTATGCTCCAGCAGACAGAGTTATACAGCGTATCGAATTTCAAAAAAAACTCCAAACCAAAGAGAAAGTTTATTCAAGATATTATATAATTTGCCTAGAAGCACGCCACGTGGTCTTTGCCTCACACGTGGCATAGGTGGCGCTGCTGTGCTTTCCTTTTGTTTGCACGTTAAAACTTAAACCGAATAGCATTTTACATGCTAGTGGGGAGCAAAAAGAAAGGGGCAAAGGGGTTGGGCGAGAGGCCTAAATGTTTTGCAATGAATAATCGTTTAGTTTTCCCCATTTTTTTTAAAGTGTAGTCTCATATTTACAAGAACATTTAGTGGACAATAGTAGTACAATACGTTTCTAAGATGAGTACCTGCTATGACTGAAAACTATGCCTACTATGCTTCTTACTTCATTGCTTCAAATTTCTCGTGTCTCCTCTTTCGCCCTGGGTGAATTATTACAGTACGGTACGGCGTATCTGTGAGCAGTGTTCGCTGACATAGTGGTTGAGGGTAATACCTCGAACGGGAGATTATCGCTGGCAGTGTTTGGTAAGAACCGGGTTTTACTAAGCTCAGTATCGAGAGTATGTTGGTGTGGTGATCAGTCAATTTCAGCAACGATCGATCGATCGATCACGTGTTCAGTCGTCTGGGTGGATACTTTCTAACGGGAATAGTTGACAGCTGTCAGTGGCGGGATGCGGCTTGAATCGGGTGTAGTAGTAGTGCTGGGTAGTGCGCTACGCACTATTTGACCCGATCGCACTCAGTCATCCTCCTCGTTGACTTCTCCGATCGGCATGATGGCGCGCCCCGTACGTACGTAAGTTTTCGTAACAAAAGGTGGAAGATTGCGGGAGGAAGAAAGTCGATAAAGTACGCATTTGGCAGGGCGTGAACCGAACAACACCCCGTTACATTATTTTCCCATCGCAGATTTTGCGTATTCCATCAGAATTGCTTTCGTGGCATTTGCTCTGCGCTGGGCTGGAGAGGGTTTTGATCAGATCGAAAGAGGTTTGGATGATTATTTACAAATTGCCTAATGCTAAACACCGTAGACATGCGGGAGAAGGGGCTTGGTGGTGGGGAAGGGGGGAGGTGTATACGCCGGAAAAATCACCATCGATACGAGCCCTACCATTCATTCCCCATTCGCCACGGATTACTAAGTATTCATAATAATATATTAATATTAGCAATAAACTATAATATTAGTTAAAAGAAGTGAAACCAGGAAGGCAGCCAAGTAGTCAGCACGCTGTTCAGTGCTCTGTTCGATTGCTCGAATGTGTTGTCCCTTTGTAAAACCGCTCGGAAGTCGTTCCGCCATTGCCTGTCGTTGCAATTTCTCGTTCTGGCGAGCGCCGCCATTGCCTTATTTCTGTATGATATAAAAAAGAGTGCGCGAACTTGCGGAAATGGATGCCTTAGGCTCCGCTCTAGTCCCATTCGCCGATGTACATGGCCCTCGGTGCCGGTATGTATCCGCGTGTTGGCAGCGGTACACGGCCGTACATGTGACTATAGGGTGACTCGACCACGTCCGTATCTGGAAGATGGGGGTTTGTAAAGTCAGTTGTGTATTTCCGATTGTGCTTTTCCGCACGGTTAGGGAAGCAACAAGCAGCGAATTGGCAGCGTAGCAATGAAGGATGAATTTGTGGTATTAGTTGCACAATTCCATAGCCCAAATTCGAGACAAACTGAAGTGGAATGATACTGAGTGCAGAGGACGGGATGTGGATTCCGAGCCGAACCAGTTCCAACGGTTATATGTGTTTTAGTGATGAAATCAATACTCATAAGCGTAAGCAGCAGGATTAGGAATGTTAAGCCATGCTCTCCAGTACTCACCGATTCCACTCTCGTAGCTTCGGGCATGCCACATCAGCTGCTGCTGGTGGTGCTGATGGGCGGCCATCAGATTGTGATGGGGATGCATCTGGTGCAGCTGGTGCAGGGATTGCAGCGATGCCGGATGCTGAAGGTGTGCGATCGAGAGCCGCTTTGAAGCGACCGTTTCCTTACTACCACCGACGGCCGCATTTGGCCCATTGTTGTTGTTCTCCTTCGACGACTTGGATGATTTGACAAAGTTTGGCACACGAGCTCGCAGTCCACAGTAGTACGGATCATCTACGGAAAGATTGATGGTTTAATGGTTCCTGTGTTGTGCGAGTTCTTCAACATGTCTCTTGCCTTCGCTACTTACCGTACTTCTTGTTATCTTTGCCCTTGTCTGATTTACCTCGCGGAAGCTTTACACGATTCTCATCCTCGATATCATCATAGTCCGGCTGTTGGGGAAAAAAAAACTCCATTAGTGGCCGACACTCCAATTCCAGGGTTTGAATGCTTGACGTACCTTGCCAATTTCATGTGTTGCGTACAGATTGTCACGTGGAGGTAGTTTCGGCGGTTTCTCGCTGCGCCGCTGGCCACCGATCGGTTGTGCCGGCTGCATCAAATGTTCCCGGCTTGCCGCAACCATGCCGGACCCGCTGGCCCCGAAACCGGAACTACCGGAGCTGCCGCCTCCGTTACCGGCCACACTGTACGGATCTTCGTCCGGTATCGGAATTCTTGGACGGTTCTTAATGTCAACCGGACGTTGGACTGCACCGTAGATGGAGGTGGGAAGTCGGGCGGGAGGGAGGAAAAAGGCTACAAGATTAATTATTGGTACAATTAAATCACGATTGCTAGCGGACATCCAGTTTGTTTGGTGTGTCCAGTATGAGTTTATTTAGTGAGGTTTGTGTGGATAAATTTGGAAATGAACACATTGGTTGGCAAAAAGGAAAAAACGCGAATTTCGGTAACTTGCAGGTTAATGTCCCATGAATTATTTAGTTGTATTCCAGTAGAAGTAAGCGTAAGAAAAAAGTTTGTACGTTTGTTTTTTAGCAAGTTGCTTGACTCTCACCATACTGCTCTTAAGCAAACTGCTACGCTCAAAGCAAATACCGATGCGCACCGCACATGACAAGGCATTTTAATTTCCGTACAGTATCTTCGGCATGCCGGAATGCAAACATTTGATTTTGGACGTCTTCGGTAAACCCGGTGGAAGTGTTTCACCCGGGAAAGTGTCCATCGATCATCACCAAAACCCAAAAGTCGTACGATGAGCGAAAAAGGAAGAGAAGCAGGTTCTACCATAATGGTTGATAGAATTTTAATTTCTTCTCTCGTTTGGCACGCTCCACTCGAACAGCGGAAAGTTTAATAAAACATGCTCCAAAGTTTGCACCAATCTAAGGATTGGAACATTATTCAATGCAATGTCTGGAGTTAATAAAATGGACATAACAACATGAAAGCTTCAACGATCTGTACTAACAGCAACCGTACAGCCAGCAACTTCCTTCAGGTCGTTCTTGAAGAAGGAGAAGGAAGAATCAAATTCCTACAATATTTCAGCACGAAACCGTCCAGGGGGATGTTTGTGTTTTGTTTTGAGTAACAATTGGAAGCGTGATTTATTTGTCCTACAGTGAAACACTCTCCAGCGATGTAGCGTTAGTGAGAGACAGAGAAAGAGCTCCCGAAAACGGATTCTTCACCGTTTGGCATTCCATTTGTGAAACTTCGATTGTCGGCAGAGCCTTCCGGTTACGGGAACGGACCGACCGGTGGTTAATGCTGGGTGGGTTTTGTGTTTGCGTTCACCCCCAAAGCGACCGGTAAACGTGACAATAATTCATAATGCGATACTTATGCCCCGACGTACCGAGAAGCTAGATTTAATGTTCTTTCTATGTTCTGGAGCTTGCCGGTTTTCTTGTGGGTTTTACAGAGCCAGAAGAAGTGGACCGGGCGAAACGTGTGTCTATTGTTCTAGTGACAAAATATGACTTGCTCCATTAAGTTTTCCGACTGTTCTGAACGTGTGTTCTAACGGGTCTTGGTCCAGGTTTGGCCCCAACGAACCAGTCCTGGATAATGGTGAACCTAGTTTTCAATAACCCAACATTCTTTTCCGTTATCAGGATGGTGTCGAGGATCTAAAAGCCACAGATTGAACGTACCGATTGAAAAGAACGTTTCGAAAAAAAAAAACCAACACAAACTACTCGTCTATTCTTTTCGGTTCTTTAATGTCCCGGTGTCTGTCGAACGATGTTCCACGTGACCTAGTGTGGAGTTGGAGTAGGAAGAATCACGAACATAAAAACAGCAAGCCACGATGACAACAATTGTCCGATCGATCGCGTAGAACATGTCGAAAATTAATTGTGTCTGTGAGCTGCACGTTGCTGGTGCTACTGTTCAGAACCGGGTAACGCTATCCTATCCTATCCTCTGCGCGTCAGACAATGTGTGCGGGAGAGTGCGAAAAAACCGGTGTTTCTTTTCTCCAACAAATGAAAACGCGACAACGTTAACGAGCAAAGTATGTGTGGATAGCAAAAGTTAGATCGTTTACAGTTATTGCTAGAGTAGGTACGGTCGAGAACAACTTCTCCGTGTGGGAAACTGTGTGCTAATGGCAAGCATTGGCCTATAAAACGCGCACTTTGATTTCGTATCGTGCAGGTTATCGGTTAATCAGATCAGATTGTCCCATTCATACTTAGAAGAAATCATCACCTGCACAAAACTTGAAGTGGCAAAGCCTCTTTTGCGTCAAATGTCTGAATATCCTGAGGAAGACTAGCCTTAGGGTTAAAGACCTGTTTTTAATGCAAATCTATTCATGCAAATCCTCCAACTTCAATCTGCATTTCTCTTTCATCGAAAGGGATGCACTTTTGTTTCCATTGAAAAGTAACAAAATGCATTGAACTTCAAATGCAACCAACATGCCTTTGAAGGTCCAATCGGCTACCTAAAACAATTGCATGTGCGTGCTCATAAATGGTAACGAACAAATTTCACTCCTTGCTGTTATCGTACACTTTCCACGATCACATTTGCATTTAAAAAAAAACATAGCATACAATTCCACTTTTTTTAGCTTCCAC
Source organism: Anopheles culicifacies (assembly GCA_000473375.1). NCBI lineage: Eukaryota > Metazoa > Arthropoda > Insecta > Diptera > Culicidae > Anopheles > Anopheles culicifacies. The sequence continues at coordinate 16,276 of AXCM01001831.1, read as the reverse complement.
AATCGTTTGTTGCGTCTATCAAAATGGCGGCACACGCGACAACAAACGTAAACGCACAAATCTGATCGAAAGGTGTGTTCGGTAGGGAGATATTATTTATGGTACGCAAGGCTTCGGAAATGCAACGAATGCATACACTTTCAATTGCTTGGCCCATGGACCGAGGCTATCAGAGTCCGGCAATCAATTGGACCACACAATGAGACAAATAACTAACGGCGGAATAATACCGATGCGTTCGGTGGTTCGGCAACCGTGTGCTAATTTCCATAAAAATTAAGCAAAATACCATCGCCTAAGGGAAGCTTTCAGGAAGGCCGGCTCTAAAGCCCAAAGACATGCAGTTCCCAGAAGCAGTGGTTGCTCCATCGAGGTTGTTCCTCGATGGGAGACGAAAACAAAAAGCACAGAATCTCAAATTCAGACTCAGCTCTGTTGCCATTCACCTGACAAACACCGTCTATTCTTGTAGTGGGAAACCGATTGTAGACTCTCGGCTGGATGTAGTAGACAGAAACATTCTCTTCTTTGCTGAAATTCTGCAGCTTTACGCAATTGTCTGACATTTGTTAGGTTAGGAGCGGAGAGCTTATCGGTCATCAGGAAGTTAGTCTGTAGGGATACGAAGAGGGAACGCTCAAACAATACGGTACGTATTGATGTTGAAAGTGTTGTTTTTTCCTATCGCCCAAGGGCTTCACGCTATTCCAATTCAACGTCAAATTGGTTCTTATCCTCGAGTCTATTTTACCACGAAAGCTAACACACCTCCGCTTCAAATGTCAAATCAAACAGTCATAATTTCGTCAATCGTCGCGCAAAAAGAAATAGAACGTGGAATTCGAAAGGGAGTCGTAATGGAGTGAGGAGGCGTGTGTGTGTGTGCTTGTGTGACTTACCGGGAGGTAGTTTACTCTTCAGCATATCCATTGCAACCACATTGATGATCAATACCCACATCGGGCAATCGAGGATGTCGTTCTCCGACTTGACGAACGCGATCGCCGACAGGCACTGCGTCTCGAGACGTCTGCGATCCGGGTAGGCACGGCGCAGCTCACGGTTCACGTTCGACTGGAACTTCTTCATGTCGAACAGCTGTGATTGGTAGGAAGAAAGTGTTGCGAAAGAGGTCAGTAGGTACCTGGGTGTTTGCGGCTAGCAGTTTGCTGGACCTGAGCCCGCCCAGCCTTACCTTTACAATCTTTTCACTCTCTATGGCCTGACCGGGCAGCTTGAGAATGTCTGCACCGATGGCCGTCTCCTCGTTCGGCTGGCTGGCCGTGCTCTTCACGTACACGTTGCTCTTTGAGTAGCGTCTGATGAGAATGTTGCCCGCATCGTCCATCTTGATCTTGACACCCTGTAAGGCAACGAAACGAAACGTAAACGTAAGTCAGAACCCGGATCTCTGGAAACTCCAAGAATTTGAGCATGCATGTATATGGGGGACATAATTGATTGTTGAATGCAATTGCACTTGAAATAATTCATCGTGAGAATGAGGAATAGGATGGTGACGTCGGTTCTACGCGGCTAACCATTAAGCTTGTCGCGATCTTACTCCATCTGCCACAGCGATCAGCATACGGCTCAGCATCTTTGGGTGGAAGAATGTATTACTCCAATTATCCGCCATATTGTGGTAGGTTTCCTTGTATGGGCTGGTCGGCGCACTTTGCGTGTTGCAAAGGGCGATAAGGCGTCAAATTACCTCCACCAGGAAGTACGCAATTATCTCCATGCGTTTCCGTCCCGTAAACTTTGTTCGACAATCCTCGCATTTAGGACGAAGGAAGGATTTGTGCAAACTCCACAGCCTCGTCTCTGTGCAGGAGCATGGAACTAGAATTCTTGATGCCTCCCGCCGATATACGTCTGATTAATGGTGCAAGATCGTTTAAAACCGATGAGTTTTCCATTGAAAGAGTATCTCAGTAGCACTCGTACTCGTAGATGGAAGATCTTTCCTATTTCCCGTCAATCATCAATCACATTCGCATCCATTCTATTCCGATGAGCAGCACGGTGCACGTGTGCGCCCTATTTGTTTAACTGCATCAACTACAAAAATTACATCTTCAACCTTGCTCTGTTTGCCTTTCCAACCCTGCACGGTGTACTACAGCATAATGAAGCAGAAGCGCACTATAGTCCTCCACGAGTGTGTGTGTGTTGAACACATACGCTACCGATTCATCGATCGACCGCTGTGTGGTAAATTGTACAGCTGCGGGAACGTTAAATATCAATTGACGACCTTGATGGTTCTTCTTCATATGCGTGCGTACTCGCGACACTGTCGGCATTCCGTGCGATCATCCCCAAGCAATAGCCACGAATGAAATATTGTTGAAGGATACATTCTACGGATAGCACGCTCCGCAAAGGTGGTAAGTGTCACCGAACAAGTTCATCACGAAGTTCTCTCGAACCGCTGAACCAGTTCTGTTCCTACCCCGTCCGATCGGTGAAGGAAAGTGAACGCGTTCTTGTTGGGCTGGGGAGGGAAACAAAACCAAACCGAAAACATATGGATTGATGGGGTTTCGCTATGAGTTGGTGGATGCGACTCCTTGGTGGAGCTTCCGGAATGATCGATGACCGTTCATCTGGGGTCCGCATAAATTGGCTACAGCTCCATTCTCTTTCCAACCGGCAATCCGTTCGACGTACGGTGTTGTTGTTTTATGGCTTCTTTGCAAAAGGGTAGACGAAGATGTACCGTGAAGAAGCACCAACTTCACTGAGCAGATGATTACAAGATTGTCCCTTACGTTTGGTGGGGCTCATTTGTTTGGAACAATGATGTGGTGTGTGTCGCTGCGGCAAAGAGAACTGGTAAGCGTTTTAATGTTGTACGCTTGTCCCGTGTGGTCTTTAACAAGCGTGAACAGCGTGTTTACCATATTTTGTGTAACATTAATGCGAAACGAGGTAACTGCCCATAAAACAACCATATCTGTGAGTGCTGCAGAATCGAATGGCGATGGCGAGGATGAATCACTGACGGATGGACGGTCCTTTCTGTTGTTGCAGAGATAATGGCCATAAATATGAGCTGCACAAAGAACCAGCCACACTAGAAATGGTGATGATTTGAAGTACATCATAGCCAAAACGATCTTAACGGATTACGCAAACCCAACCGTTCAGCTTGCGTGTCAAAAAAGGGTTCAACATTTAGAAATGTTTTCCAGAAAACCTTTAATCAACATGCCAAATTGAAAACGTGGCGTGGAAAGGAAAATAAACATTATCATGTCAAGAAATAATACCGGAAGCAGCAGCTGGGAAATTGTTGCATTCGCTCCGGTTTCACTGGACGTGATTTAATATGTTGTCTTCGGCCAGGGTGCAAAAGGTTGTACCAACAAACGGTCCGGCACGGTGGCAATAAATCGAAACGCGTTGCCCTTTTGCATTGCATGCCCTACCAAGCTGTTACGGATACGCTATCGGGGTCTGAAGATGAATGCCGGAACTGACCGGCTCAAGAGTTGACCTTCTGTGTTGCAGGTCGATGGGCGGGTAAAGAAAGCTGATCACGCGCCTGTAACTCCATCTCGGTGCTTTGGCAGTACGAGCAGAAATTATCGAAAACCTGGTGCTTCCTTCTGTTCGCATATCCGGAGCATAACGTCGATAGCCTTGATATTTCGTAAAAGATCATCCAATGATCTTTTCACTTTCAGCGTAGTGGGTTGGTTCAACCTCGCACATTGAAGATGATCTTAGACGATCGCCGAGGTTTCCAGTCGTGCGAACGTGATCGCTCTTCGATGATCTTTATGGGGTGGTATAGATGTACGGCGGCTACCAGCGAAGATTAGCAGAAACGTTTGCGATGATCGGAAGTTGTAAGCGCTCGAAGGAAGGGCACCGTCGATCGAAAGGCTTCCGACGATGAAACACCCTGCTCGGGGCACCAATCGTTGTAGCTTCGGGCGCTTAGACGTAGTCATTATTCGGAGGCATACTTAAAGGCGCCCCCTCGAGGAAGATTTCATCAACAACGGCAGACAGATGATGAACCAGTCCTCGAAGGATACGCCGTTCCTTTCGCTCGAGCAGTAACAAAATCGTGCCGCTTGATGCAGTCACACTAAAGGCCTTGGTATTTTTGGGGAGCCCCATCTAAGATACAAATAACATTCAACCGCTAGAGTTACCCCTTACCTGTCCGACATGCCGCTTGACTTCTTCGGTTTTGTGATCGCGCATCGGATTGTCAAATCCGCACAGGCCAATCCTGGTGGAAGAGAAAAGCAAATGAAAAGATGTAGTCGATTAGATGTGATCAATTTAGTTGTCAGTAGGTTTAGAACTAGAAGGCGCGAGTTACGTATTGGTCACATTGCCAAATGGGCTTCATGATGGGACGATTTGTCCGCGAAGTGTTTGTTCATGTCTACGAAATTATGCGAACAGAAATTCGCAGAGTAATGCAACACAATAGAGCTTTATATCGTTTCCTCTATCGTCACATGGCTGAGTTTGTCGTACTGGACTGTGCAGGGCGTCGTTGGCTCAATCGTTGTTTAAAAGGGAGCAAACTCCCCGTTCCTATACGGCTCGTGCCCTCGTTGCCGATTGTGCAATTGCAATTGCGAGTGTTACCATTCCACCTCGATGTTTGTCCATTAGCTCAAAGTCTACGGTGGTCCAGTTTTTCTTTACGTTACTGTTTAGTATTTATTTTCCATTTTGATCCAGCAGCGTTCAGCTCTGCTCGGTTGCTCACTCCCAGAATGGCAAACATGAATCATTCCGAAATGGACACAGCGCACTAGCCCCGAACCCGTTACGACATTGCGCATGTGGCGTGGGGCCAAACCGAAAGAGAAACAACCATGCGCGTTCTTGTTTCGGGGGAGCTTTGCAATTTCACTTTCATCTCCACATGCCTTCCCCGCGCCGTTCGTGGGGTTCGTGTTTTCGTGCGCATTGAAGTCTTTCCTGTCTTTCATTTGCCAGTGGGTAAAATTGTGAATGGGTTGGGCGTTTGGACTTTAAACCGGCAGACCGCGGAGGGCAGTGAATGGTTAGTGCAGGAGTACACGCAGGACCTCTCTTTACTCTGTGGTCGTACATGGGGCGTTCAAAAGGTGTAGCTAATAAGCTTCTCGATCGACGGAACCGCTAGGCAGCACTCACTACTGCCACTGCATTGTGGACTACATTCGGAAACCATTGGGATTGGAATGAGATCGAGCCACTCTTTCAAAGACGCACACAAATCTCGAGTGTTGGGCTAGGCTAGGCTTCTAATGGCACCGAAGAACGCCACTTTTGGTAGGCGTTGACGACCAGCGAGCTCTCAATAGCATGTTGGGAGTGTTGTTGCCCGCAGCTACACAGAACCTTCCCCTGTACTGCCTCCAGTAACAAGGCTGGTGTGCGAAATTTTGCTCGTTGCATCGAGAAACAACCTAAAGTGCATACAAACGGGTAATTGCGAAGGAAAACTTTGTCCTATTTTTCAACAAACACTATGAAAAATAATGCATTTAGTCTGCGACCCAGCTGGTGAAGGGATGCGCAGGGTATGCCATTCGTCTAGCAGAATTTCGGAACATGAATTTCGCGAACGCTGACATTTCGAACAAATTGGCATGTCAGGCCATGCCGGAGTGCGTTGCGCAAAAATAGAAGGCATAATTTCCGACCCTGGATGGATGTTTCGTTTGGAATGCTTCGATCGACAGTGCAAGATCGTTTGTGCAACATAGGGAAGGTAAGAAGAGTTCAATCAATAAAACAAAGAACTTGACAGTTCTCGCTAGAATGCGCCGTTACAGGATATGCGGTGATGACAGCATTGTCTTTTGCATTTATCCAATTTATGCACCACTGGGTGCGCGATTGTATCCTACCACCCATGCTAGGCAATCACCGCTTATCACCGTAACAAGTGTGCTAATGAGTGGACGATCGTTCAACCCACCGCGTCGAAAATCGATGCACAACATTGCATTCGCAAGTTCCAGCGGTATGTTAACAAGAGAACCTAACGGAAAACCTCGTGCCGACGGGTTCTCCAATATTTGAATGTCTCCACCGTGGCGACTGACCACCGGTCAACGGCCCATCGGAAGTCGCGATCGGGAAGTGCAAAGAACCAGAACGAAATGGACAAACCGTGTTGCGATGTCGCTTTCGGTAGCGTTTTGCTCATTGAATTTATGCAGAATGATGCTTAGAACTTTGCACCACACAACGGTAATGGTAATGCAAGAAGATAGATCTTACGGCAGGACGGTAAAGAATTCTGAGGTAATCAACCGATCGTCTGTACCTTCCGGAGTTGAATGTTGTAACAAATATTTACATTTCTAATTTCTTCCGTCCAAGGAAAGGGGAAGCCACGGGGGCAAGAGATGCGAATTGGTAGATATTCAAATGTTCGTACGGTAGTTTCGTGTACTGAGTTACCGAGGATCTTACTGAGGACTGTGGTGCAACATCTGACTAGTAATTAATGGTGGCCCTTTTGCATCAGCTGGAAGCCAACTATCAGAATTCTGAGTTTTATTAGTCTGAGCAGCATTGCCCGAATAACGGGGTGCGCTGGCTTTATCATCGCGTAAGACTCATATTGATACCCTTTTCTCACGTCATGAATGTATAGTGACCTCTCACCTTCATTATTTCTTTGGTATGATAATCGATCCTGAATGATTCCGACCGTCTGACCTTTGGCGCTCTCTAACCACTAGTTGTCACTTTATTACAGGCGTCACGGTGGGTGTCCCCACCGTCTAGCTGTAGTCTAATTAAATCATTAGCATATACTGTCTATTTCTAATCGTCGTTGCGTGTGGGATGGACCTTAATTTTTATTGCCCTGTATATGAGGGCATATTGATCGGTGATAGAGCAACTCAATGTTGCTCGTTAACATTATAAATCCATATTGACATTAGAGTGGAGCAAACTGACTAACATCTTTGATCCGTGATTACAAACGATGGTCTGGGATTGAATAGGAATTGAGTTTTTATGGCTTTCCTGATGAAGGATGATAAACGTCCAACATATTTGATATGTTTAGGAAACTAACTCATTTAAAGCTTCATGCAAATATACGAGCCATAACAATGTTTTAGAATCACTGAATAAATAATGAAGCAGGGCGTTGTCAAGCCGGCGAAAAACATTGATTTGAGAGCACCGTATCGACCACGATACACGATCGCTAGTTACTTGTCCTCCACGCTACCTGATATCCGTGATCGATCTCTTTCGCACTTTTACTGCCATTTTGCTCTCGTTTAATACGGTCGATTAAAAACGACGCACCACCATTACTTGCAGCTTTGTGCGGTTGGAGAGAAGAATACGGTTGGAGGAAATGCCAGGGTGTGCTCCATGGCTTTACCAACTCCCGCACAGCATCTCTTGAGCCTTTCCGTGGTGAGACAAACCCGATCGCCATCCGTTTTGTCTCGATTCGATTGTTTCCAGCCACTGCCAACCCTCTGTTTCAAGTTTCAAGTCCCCAGCCACTCTCATTTCAGTGCTTTAGCACACACACTACCCCTTCCTTCGGACTGTAATGGGCGAATGTTTTAAAACTGGAAGACCAACGCCACGCCGCACCATAAGCGAATAATAATGACTGCCTGCTCGCTACGAGCCAGAAAGAAGGCGCGGACTGTGGTGCGCGGTTGGGACGAACAAAAAAAAAACAGTATATTAAAGTCCTATAAAAACTGGACGACCTTGCAGCGAGCAAACGGCAGCAAACAGTCACTCCCTGCAAGACGTTGCGTTGTGGCGACAGACGAAAGGAAATAATCCGCCCTCTTAGAACCATGTCCACACATCCGGCCAGTTGCGTACCCCAGGAGTGGCGCGGTGTCGATCACGGCGGACGCCAGTGTCCGAAACTTTGAACCCGAAACGAAACGCTACCAAGTGACAGACCTATCCCAGTCTCCCACACCGGTCGTTTGTAATCAGAAATGAATCTAAAACATTACGACCGCACATCATAAGTATGAGCTTGGATTTCCGCTTCCAGATTGTCCGAGTTGCAGCTGCAGCTAGACGGTCATCGCGGTATGCAGATCTTCAGCTTCAATGAAGTTTGTAATTACCTAAACATAGTGTTGAAGTTTGACGGGACTTCCGGTGACTTGGGAATCGTTTCAAATAATAAAGCAGCTGAATTTCCCCGTTAGGTCATTAAATAAGTTCTTCCGCCTATTTGCGTGTGTTTGGAGCGTAAATAGATTTTACAATAAAAGAGTGTCGCCCTTGATTCGTTGTCCATAAACACCTTGTCCCACCCGTCATCGAGTTCCCACAATAGTCTCGAAGATGCGAGAAACGATACAATTGCAATTAGGCAAATAGACACCACTTCCGGCAGCGTGCTCAACGTGGTGCGTACAATGATCATCTGGGAGGTGCCAAAGCTGGACAGGATCTGCGACACAGAAGTCACGCAAGTCTATTGTCCGGCGGCAGTTCGACCAAAAACCCCGCCTCAGGGTGCTCCCAAAAATGTCAAACCGAAACCTAATGTTTGACCTTCGGCTTGTGGCAAGGTCTGCGCTGTAAAAGTGATGAAACGCTACTGTCCTGTTGTGTTGAACATTACGATGAATGGGCTAGCGCCAATCGGTCGAGTTTGATTTGTGATGCTTAGTCAAATGTTTGTGACATCATCGCCCAAGAAAAAAAGAGGGTATGCTCTTGACAGTGATATTTCCACACGGGTGACATGTCGCTGTGGTTAACCAGTTCCGGGACGTGTTCGTATGTCGTTCCGAGGAGAATCGCGGACCAGCGTATGCGATCATGAGTGTTGTTTTTGACTATCGTGGGAAGCGAAAGACTTTACGATACGTCTTGCAATGTGTGATTGATGGACTTAAAACGTTTATGTTATCTGAGATGGTGTAGTATTTTGTAATTAACATTATAGTTGCTTTCGATTTTCATGTGACTTCTTGAACGAATGTAAACATTGCTAAATATTTGGAAAGATAGAACGAAAGAAGCGGGTACCAAATGAACGAACTAGTTTGACAGGAGTTGAGGATTTGCCCAAATCCCCACCATGATTGTTCCAAATTATGGTGACCATAAGTCCATTAGGTAGGGTTGGTCGAATAAGATGAAATAGACTAACATTTAGCGCTTCAGCTTCCGTGTCATAAACAATACATCCATCATGCATTATATTTATGAGAAATGAATACAATTCTACTAGAATGAGCATGCTTGAGCAGAAACCTCAGTCTCTATTCTGCATACCCTCAAGCTATGCAAATTCTATCGCACGTAAAGATTCCAAATAGCCTTCTCATATCAACCATTTATCGTAATGGGGCCGTGTGTCGAGTGATGAACTTTTGTGAGCACGCGCGCGCGTCAAAGACCCAAACGCACCCAAATCGTGCACTATAAAAGCGACTTACTACTAACGGCACTTTAATCGGCACTAGGCATCGTGATTGAATCACCGCATAAAGCAGGAAACCAAAATATGAAGCAAAAGAAATGCCCCGGCAAACAAAAGACCTGCTGGCGTTGTTGTTCTTCCTGGTTCTGGGCTTCTGGTCGAGTACAAGACAACGGTGTGTCCCTTCAGAGCAACGTTTAAGCGCTCCGTTTTCTGTACGCTACGCGGTTACGTGTGTCTGTGTTGCGGAATGTTGTTAAAAAACGCTTTTGCACATAAATCTGTACACGAAGCTGAAGGTGTGGTTACAAGCATACGAGGTTGCCCCTTGGTCGAGGTTTTGCGTAGTTTTGCATTTGCGTGAAGCATGATTGAGGTTAGTTAGCATTCTTGACCCATGCATTGTGTCTTTGCATTGACATTCCGCTCGTCGTAAGACCAGAAGCCGATAGATGGTAGTAATTGATCGTAACGAGAACTAAACACTCTACTCATCCACACGAAAAGACGTTCCTGTGCGGGCCGCAAATCAATTTATGCATCCGCTGAAGGGGTAAATTGAGTTTTGAAGAAGAAGCAGACTAACTTCGACCCAACAATCTTCGGTTCCCTGAAGGGAAAGGCAATAAATCTTCTCACCGCACTGCCGAAAAACTGATAATATGACGTTGGTGAAGATAATGGCGATGGAAGATGACGAATTGTTCGAATGGATGCAGTATAATTGATTTTTTTGTTTCGTTCTTCGTGATGCACACGAGTTCGGCAAATCGATTTGATGGTGTGTACAAAATTATAGGGCGTTCGGTACAGGAAACAAATGAAATTGTGATCCCTCAGAAGGGTGGAACTCGAAGCACCCTTAACGAAGGATAAAACGGCAACTAACGGACTAACGAACGAAACGTCAAACAGTTTCAAACGTTTGACAATAGATGGCGTGACGTTGTTGGCACTTAGCATGAGACAGGAGCACATATTCTAAAGTTCTCGTTAGTGCTCGTTGATAGTTTTTTATTACTTGTTTGGTGAGCTTCTAGCTCTAACAAGCGTTAGCTCGGTTCGTGTTCCAATAGGGCACGGATAGCACGATAGAAATCTTGACGTTTAGGTGACGTGTCCGCTAGGTTCGCCCAAGAACAACGACAACGACAAAAAATCCTCTTGTCGTCCACGGAATAGAAAAAAGAAGCTCAACTTCACCTCTGGTGGCGATGGCGATCGGTGAAAAACAATAGCAAATTAACAGCTGTCGTCCGGTCGACCTGCTTGGCCAGTTCGGTGGAACGCTTCGCAAGATGGTCCAAGTGCCAGCCAGTGCGGAGGCCATCGTGCGCGCCCATACCAACCTTGGAAGAGCGTACACACACAAGAGAAGATTGATTGCATTCGGAAGCGCACGGGCCGGATTCTGTGCGAGTTCTTGACCGAAGAAGCACGGCTAGGCACGGTTTTATGCAACGATCGCACGGCATTCTAGCGTGCAGAGGCTTATGGCTCAGTGAGTAGCGAGGGCGAATCCTCACCTCTCTTTCGGGGGCCAGGTTTGATGAGTTTGCGTTGCATGCCGTCGCACGTTTGGCAATGGCCGATGGTTAGGGAGCGATATGTTTCACGCGACATCATTAGACCACTGGGGTTGGCTGGGGTCGCCAACTGTTTGGGGAGCCTCGAACAGAGGAGGTAACTGTTGTCAATTACACGAAAACACAATGGCCACTTTTGGCACATGAGGTGAGGTCAACAAAGTCACTCATAATAGTACACATGAGTAGAGAGCGTGTAATTATTATCGTTAGAAGTCTGAAGAGTAGTCTGCAAAATAACGGTAGAAAATGGAGAATCGGTGATAGGGTTATGGGATAGATGGTTACACTTAAGGAACTTTGGAAAAGTGGACAACGTTGATCAAGTAACTTGCTCCCTCGCGAAAGCCTCATATGACGTCCGATTTGTAATGTGATCATAAAAAGTTTTAAACGATCTCCATACTCCTATTGTGATGATGATGGATGCGCTTTACAAACAAACGGATCTTCATGTGGGAGAAATAAATAAATGAGCCCGTTCTGCTGCTTCGTCTGCCGGTCGCACGTTGAATGCACTGCTAACAGTTACCCTTACATAAGACTTTCGATTGCATTAGACGAACGATGCGAAACACACAGAAGCTTACTTTAACGAAATGGCTCACAAAAAAAGGCCTCGATCGATATAGCGAACATTGATGAGCACAATAAAAACACACGTCATGAAGGAAAACGAAAAGCTGTACTCGAACCTTTACCCTGCCGGGAGGGTGTATGCGTTTTGAGTCGTTTAACTTTATCCAATTAGCAGCTGGCCAAAAAATCCTGCCAGCCCTGTTATATGGTGGCGGGTGAAAATAAACCTACAATCAAAGGCGAAAAAAACAGCCCGAAACCTACCGAACGGTCCCGTGAAAGCGCAACATCGCGTAATGCGCAATGAGGTACGGTTGAGTTGAGTGCGCCCGAACTGCGTGCGGCGCGTCGTTTGGTGGCTTTAACAGTATTATTACTTTTTTTTTATATACTACCCCTAGCCAGCAGTCATTTTATTAGTGCTCTCTTCCATTTATCGTCCATTAGTCGCGTATGTTTCGGCGGGCAACGTGCAACCGATCGTATGTGTGTGTGTGTTTCGGTGGGTGGATGTTCGGTACTATTCAGTACCCCGCAAGCCATCAGCCGGAGGTACAACTGTTTTCATTTTCTAAAACCAAACCACGCAAGCCCAACGAACCCATCATTCGATTCGTATGAAATTTCAACTTTCACTTTCCGCCGAAGAGGCGAGAAGGCGATGTACGCGATCAAAGGGGGAGGCATGGAGCAGGGGGGGGGGTGGCGCGGTTGGCTGAAGGTAATGGTGCACTTTTGCTCGATTAGACCACCAAACAAGCACATAACAAGGAGAAAAAACAATTGATCGCGCTAAATTGAATGAATTTTCAGCGTTGGAAGGACGAAAGAGTTCAACAGCCGCACAGGCGAGGAACGTCGATCGATAAGACGGTGCGTATTTTGATAAGCGAAAAGTGTGAGTTTGTTTGAATCTATTTCAACACATCTCAATTAAAAGATCATCGACTTTAAACAGGCTCGACACATTACAAAACATAAAAAGCATGATTTGGTGCGATTAAGAAGCATCAAAATCAGATGACATTTCAGTTATTCAGATCGAGATGATATAATGCTGTACAATCAGTTCTGTGGGAATTGACACCATTGCGGTGTGATGAACCTTTTCGATTGTGCAATCAAACAACAATGGAAGCTCTTACTTTACTGCACTGTATAAAAACACGTCTTTTAGTCCAGCTTGTCGAAAAAGCGACCCATAAAACGGAATCGATTTAAAGACAGGATACATTTTTTCCTAAGTTTACCTTTCCAAAATGCGATGCTTCGTGTTACCGAAACGCATATTGTAAAGTTAAGAGCAAACGATCGACTTACCTCATTCCATCGAATCCATCATCTGAGCCGTTAATCGTCAGAACCGGTGCACGGGCGTAAGCTTTCGCCACACGCCGGTTTCGCTCGAAGACGATCACTTTGGCCCAGATCTCGTCGTCGATCTGTGTCCATTTGTCCAGCACTTCCTGAATATGTTCCTGTGAAAGAGAATCGCAGCAGAGGGATTGATATTGATTAATTCGTTCCTCAACGGTTGGTGAAGGTTTTGTGGTGCGCAATGCAATGCAATGGGCTCCTTCCATGGACTTTATTGAACGGAAATTGACGGACTCCTTACAGGCTGACAGTATGGCTGTCAAAATGAAGGACCCGTGTCAACTGGACGTAAAGGTTCGAAATTTATCACGCACGTACGCGCTAAAGTTTCACATGGTCTGATAGAAACATTCATCATCATCCTCATCATTATTGGCGCATCTTTGCGTACTTGGGACATGCACCGCCGAGGTCGGACGATGAACGGAATTACACGAGTCCAATTACGGTGGAAGGTTAACGGACTGGTTTAAAGGAGGAAAAATTAAATTAATGATACGAAAAGGTATTGCTAGTTATTTTATGTTTGCAATCAAACGCGTCTTCCTGGTAGCCCCGTTTCGGACCGTTGACGACGTTTAGAAGAAACTCATGCTCAAAAATACGATCTCTGGTGTTTCACCTTGTTATCGATGTCAGACAGTATCTATGCTAATGGTGTACCATTTTGTCTACCTTTCAAATCGATCTCGAAACATCACCGTGCCCGAGACTGGTTCGCACATTTACACCATTCCAAACCGTATGCAAGTGGTACACGATTTTTCGTACATTCTGCGCGAACGTGGAGTGTGCGCGCGCGCGCCTATCTAATCGCCTGCCAATTGTACGACGGCGTGGTTTTGCGTTGCGCCATGCAAAAAAAAAATGTACCTGGGAGCCCATGTAACTGCTGCGGCATTGTAGCCGCCGATCTAATTTTTATCTTCCCTTCACTATCGCTACAGCTCGCAACTAGTTCACCCGTTGGTTGGCTGTTGGCTAATGTCGCACCGTACGTACGCGGTAGAGAACGCGGTTTTTCGGTTGCTTCGGAATCAGCTGGCGGTACGTTCACTTCTGCGGTGACCCTATCGGTGTGCAAACGGCTATCTGTTCGCTCGTACGTAGCCTCCGGGAGTTCTACTCGCGATCTAACGCGCCCGTGTGCATAGAACGTACGTAGCGTTCGCTGGCGTGTCGATGATGCGTGAGGGGTTTTGCACCGAAGATAGGCGAGAGAGCGAATCATATTTGCAATCGGGGTTTTTGAATGCGCTATGAGAAATGGACGCAAAACGGGGAGCGCAGTTACAATTTATTGTTACGGCTAGTAGTTGGGTGTTTTGCGAAACAAACTCCATCATTGGCGCCTTTTGTGCAAGAATACGCCCGTCCTACAACGGGATACTTTGAGCGAAATGTCTTCACACACACACAGCTCGATTGGTCGAGGCATGCGAGAAAAAGATAACCTTACCCTCGGGGATGGGTGTGAGTGTGTGTGTGTGTGGGTTGAAAGATAAGCCATTTAAGTCATCTACAAGCGAATCATCTTACATTCGAACAGGCAAAGGAATCGGTGGTCATTATAAGAAAAGGATGTGAAGTTGGCGCGAAACGTAACTTAAGACCCCTGCGGCTTCGCGAAGTGATAATGCGAGTGCATTTTGTAATCGGATCATCGTAAGCTCAGCAACACCTTTGCGCTTTACCGATTGTGTGAGCGGCGAAGTGATCGAAACGGTCGTTAGAATCAACCCATGGAGAGGTGTTGAAATAAGGCACGGCATAGTTTAATAGACGTTATTCCGCTTTTTATTGGTCTCATTTGCTAAATGGTTCGCCAGAAGAAACCCTCAGGCCGTTTTGCTTGCTATTCTTTCGTAACGATGACTTAATGCAACAATATCGTTTTACGGGTATTGATGGTGGCGGTTTATCTTCTTTAATGATCATTTATTGTAATGAGACGAACCCAATTGAATCATCAGAAATATTGTGACAGTTTTCTTATTAAGAGAAAAACAGTAAAACTTTTTATGAAATTAGAACCAACGAAATCTTCCTTCTGGAGATCGTGGATATTTTCATGCTTTCAGAGAATAATATTTCCTGAAGAGAGTTCAAGAACACCACACGCACACACACAGACACAAATTCCACTTCCAACATAAGTGCTGGGGCAGACTGTTATTTCATCGTTAGTTTTACTTTCGCTTTATGGCCCTTGCCCGCCACGTTCTTCAAAGAACTCCGCCCAGAAGAAGCGAAATAAGGCACCTTGTCTTTATTTGATATTATATTCAATTTTGAACTTATTATCGTGATTATCGGGTTCGGTTCTGGGCTGCCTCGCTTGCTTTCGTTCAACGAGGTATGTGGTCTCACGATCGATCGGGCTGAAAGGGGTCTAACTGCTTCACAAAGTTACCATAAAAGGTAAATAGCGTATCAATATAATTTTATTTACTTGGTTGGATGCTTTCCGAGCGATGAGTATAGGAGTATTTGTTCTGAAAAAACGGAAAGTGAAAATTCACCTCAAAGTTCCTTCGTATCTCGGATGTCAACGAACCCAAGAATAGACCAATTATTTTTAAGAAGAAGACGATGCACCATCTTTACTGAGCAACTGTTTATTCCTCTACTGTTCATTGCTTTCTTTTGCAAAATTTTATAAAAAAATATTCCTAAAAAGAGAGAAATACTGTTCCTAAAAGTCCAAATACTGTATTGAATCTTTTGTCCTCTAGGGAGATCGGTCCAACATGTCAGCAAGGACGTCAGTGTACTTGTCGATGTACAGCTCTGGACGACAAAATGCATCCTGCCCCTGCAGCATATCTTTTACGATCATCATTATTTCGACTCACTCGTAATGGGACTCACATGGGCTGCCAAAGAATACAAATGCTCTCTTCCGTTGCGTTGCGAGTGTTATCAAAATAATAACAACAGCAAAAAGGGCGAAAATCATTATAATAAAAAGGTACAGGCCGTAACAACAACGAGGAGGTCCTGTCTTTTTGTTCTTTCTTTCTCTCGCTCTCTTGCTGTTTGTGCGATAAGGAAGCAAAGTAATAAGCCAAATAAATTTGTTACACACCATACTCAAAACACGAGAAGATGATACGGCTGGTTTACGATTTTTTTTTTACAAAAGGGCATTCGGTGCATCTTCACGATAAAATGTGCAACGTGTGTAACGTCATACGTGTCAATCACCTTCTTTGCAGGATATAAAGAGCTACCTCGGTGACGCCCTGTCGATCGAGGTAACTTTCCAAGTGAAACGCTCTACCTTTTAGTGAGGCAAGCAGATACCAATCCTGTTTCT
>AXCM01001830.1:0-37161 GCA_000473375.1 Anopheles culicifacies | reverse complement strand
ATCACAGACGACTGATTAACGAGATAAATCTATTTATGGTAATGCTCGCATGTTGTTTCCTGTACACATTGTATGCCAAACATGTGTCAGCTTTGCTTAACATCTTTCAGGTTTGAATATACCCTGGAGCAGAACATTGGGTTATTAATTAATGAATTCCTTACTTTTGTTCACCAAGTGCGTAGAAAAAAAAAAAACTAAAAACTAAGAATATTAGCTTAATATTTTGTTCAAACAATGCATTTATCTCGATTCACTATTTATAGTTCGCAAATAAACGTTTTCCAGCAACACTTTAATTGCATTCGTTTGATGAAACCTCAACCATTGCCTCGTACTAAACCAGTTGCATCGTAGTTGCAGTTCCGGTGAGTCACGTGAATTCAGTTGAAAATGAAAAATCAAACCTCGTTCACTCAGCAACAGTGTTCGAAGGAAAGTGTATGCATTTCATCAACTGAGTTCATGATGCACGCTGCAAAAGTTGCATTCAATGCAATTCAATCATTTACATCTTCTCGTTCGTAGCAGTTGCTTCTAGTGCACGTATAGAAAGTGGAATTTGGTGGCTTTTGCTTGAGTATCGGAGTGGAGAGGGGATAATATTCTGAACGAATTCTATTATCAGCTGCCTCTGGTATTGCTGAAACGTTTGCTGCAAGCTTTTCAGTTCCAATTTAAAGCAAACACCAGGGCACAAGAATCTAACGCGCCACACAGCGAGAGGTGAGCAGATGGTCCGATTCTTAAGTGATACTGATTAGAGCAGACGGACTTTATTTTTGTTCCATCCGTGCCGTCCATTGGTTGGTACGCTCCGAGGGCACCGCTACCGTATGTTGACGACGAAAGTGATGCTTAAAAATGAAGCAATAGCATCACCGGTTCGTCGCCAATGATCGGATGACCTCAGTATTTGTTTTTCAATTCCAGCTGGCTTCAATTTCCGTTTTCCCTCAACAGCCAATCTCTTTTTTTCCACACTAGACTGATGGATTTATTTTTAACACTTAACCGGAATCGTCCACTGCTGGTTGCGCAATTGCTTTCGTTCAATCACGGCTGGTATTACGAAGAATTAGATCTTTTCCACCCCGCGATCTTAATTTATTGTTACGACAGCGTTCTTTAATTCGATCGAACGCAGATTGAGTGACGCGTCCGATTTGTTAAGATAATTCCATTGATTCTCTCACTTAAATCTATACCAACGGACTGCGCCTGTCGGCCGGGATACATCACCTGTTGCATAATTCAATCACTGTCGAAGGTTTTGCTTAGAGAGCTTGTTAAGCCAGTTTAATAAATTTATTTTAACAAAAACGTTCTCGATGTGCCTTCGCGTGTTGAGTTCTCAGAACGAGAATACAATAGAGCTGTGGCAGGTGCTCGCAAAGCCCGCCACGTGGACAAAATTGAGCCTGCGTGTAATTTTTCTACAGTGGACTTAGCTTGATGTATATTGTAAATCTATTTCAGACGTTCAACTCCTGATTTAAAAAAAAACTATTTCTACCGCATCTCAAAGCTATTAGGCCAAATTCTTTAAATGTTTGAGATTCATTTTAAGATTTTTTTGAAAACTCAGTAACAAAACTAATAACATTACATCCAAAACTAATTGCTATTCAAACAGTTCTATAGACGGCCACTGAAGAATGAGATTTTAGTATCTAAAAATATAGAACGATGAAAATTAAATTAGAAATTACCCTCGAAAATGAAAACAAAAAGGGACGTATTTATCTGCTTCTTTACTAGTAGAAGATGCAAATATTCATAAATGCTAAACTAACATGTAAAATAGAGTAGACTTGTAAAGGTGTATTTCGGGCAGTTAAAACAGTTTTTATCTACAGAAACCTATGCTAAACATCGCTCTAATTTTATTTTCTCTTTTTCTCTTTTATACAAAAACGAAATGAGCTTTAGCTTAAGTACTACGCCTTAAATTATGTGCATACCATCCTGTAATAAAGCGAAATAAACATTCAACACTGTGGCAACAAGATCGCGGGAACACTACAACACAATGCAATGAAGAATTTAATTGCTTTAGTACCAAACGGAAATAAAAACGATTCAACACGGACATAGCCGCTACAGACCGAATTGCATTTTCCGTTCTCGTTCGTCATACACCACACATACATCACTGCACTAACTAGGGACCTGGGGCAGGAACTAAGGTATTTTTATTAGATCTGTCTGTTTTGTTTTTTTTTTAATGTGTTACTGCTTTGAGCAAAACATTGCCCGCTTCCAAATTATATCACAGTGCGAAAATAGACCCCATTCGTGCGTGGTGATATCGTCCGTATCTGGCCCATTCTGTCATTAACCGTACAGTCCATACGGCGATGGCAGCGCTTTAAAACTGGCATATAAAAATTCCATACACACATTCCACGTGCGTGCCACGTTTCGGGTAGTTCGTACGGAAGCGTTTTTTTTTGAGACGGAAGGTCATCCATTTTTACAACTAATCACGATTCACTTACTGTGGTATGCAACGCTCAACACCAGGGATCGGCATAGTTTTCTCGACTGCGGAACAAAAGGCAAAACAAAGCCCAACACTTAGGGCCAGATATCCATGTTCTTAAACCGAATTATGTTTTTCTACATTCATAATAAAGTTATGCAAATAAATGATCCAAAGTATGCAGCAGTAAAATAATATTAGATGGAAATGAGTGAAAATGAAGGATTTTTTTCAATTTCGTGCTTATATAAATTTATTCAAAATTCCTTCCACCGTAATCTGTAGTATTCATTACTAACCTGATATTATGTTATCATAACGAGGTTAGCGTTCATCCTGTGAGTAGTCGTCTCTTAACATCGATCTATTTTATAATTTCTTCAATTTCATTTTTTCATATACTAACTGCCAAAGATTGTAATAGAAATGCGTTTTGCAAATATTTTCAGATTGCTGAATTCCGCTTCAGGAGGCGTTCGCATTAGTTTATATGGTTCAATTCACCTTATTTAAAGTATTTTCATTATTTTGCACATCACTGAATCATTTGCACTAACTGAAGTGCTGCAGGAAGTGTACTGATGTACTGTTTTGGAACAAGTAAAATATCATAATAATTCATAGTTACTTGGGTATCGAACAACGTACATTTTTGCTTATAATATTTGATCAACAAATACATTTCGCTAATTAGTATATTTTTATTATCTAGCAAGTTCAAAATCGGTTTATTGAGATAACGACATCTGTAACAAAAGTTAATTTCCAAAGACATCCCTTGTTGGATAAGAATGCTTGTGAGTAGTTTTTTTTTCATTAAAAATAAATTAAACTGATTAAATTGAAAAACCTTCTTCTCGTAAGCCTTCGTCTTCTCCCAAAGTTTTCCCAAAGAATTTCTCCTTTAAAAAATCATCGAACATCGTAGTATAATCGGCTTGAATTTCGCGTAAAAATTCGCGAACCCGGCGATGGATTTATCCACTATTCCATCCATTTATTTTTAGCACAAAGAATTTGCTACAATGGTATCATGTATGGCAAAAAGAAATTTGAAAATTAATTTCCAATCATGCTATTAATTCTTTCCGCTCATGGGACGAATCTCATGGGTGAATCGTGACGAAATTTGAAGTTCATTGTGAGTCTTAAGCGAAAAAATAAATTATGGGGTGGAACTATTTCTACCCCTGCTTTAGTATAAGGGTACGTGTCGTGAAATCTATGATCGACCCGATTACAAGGAAGCAAACAAATGTTGCTCTACTGCCTAGCAGATCATGCGGAACGTACTAAGTGGAGCTGTAAATGCAAATTAAATACTTAATAATCTTTAGCACAGCCTCATAAGTGTTTACACTCCGACAACAACTTTCGGGCCTCTTGCAACGATCTCAGGTATATTTTTTGTTTTTGAACGTGTCTTTCTAAACCATTGCGCCTTCTACTTCCTGTATCTCTCCCGTGTACTCATCTCTAACAAGGTCAACCGGCATGAGTGGGCCACTAAAACGCGCGAAATGCCTAACCGCCAACCACACACAGCCTGCAACCGCAATCCTCAACCCGGGATTGGCAGCAAAAACACTTCGCAGAGCATTTCACACCACCATATAATCATCATCATCGTCAACATTGGCTGTCAGTTTTCTAGCTCACCGTCTCACCGTCCCACTGGTGTCGTAAATTTTCCCAACCATTACCCACTAACCACCGTTACGTTTTCGACACTATGCGAAGCTGCAACGAGTAATAGTTTATTGCCACCATTTCTTCTGATACTTGCCAACAAAAATTCGGGCAAAGGGCCTCCGGTACACATCGGTAAAGATAGAACTATTGGTCGAGCGGTCGGTCATACTTGAACTTTTGTGAAATATGACTGACCGGAATGGTTTGGTCGATTACCCTTCGGAATCTAGCGAGTGAACCGGAAATCAAGTGCACTTACTGTATGCCTTTGAACAGAAGAATGATGCAGTTGGAATTTATGGATATCGATCAAATGAAATGATCGACCGAATTTGGGCGATCATTAACAGTTTGTAACTAAAACAACCGCACAAAAGGAAAACTCATTCATTCATAAACTTAAAATGAGTGCCCGCACGAATTTCCACTCCAATAAACGAAGTTCATGTTTACACGGTACGCGTGTATGATCCATTCTCATAACATCACTATTATGCACTCACATACAATTCGCCAAAGAATGTACAACAAACTACATCTTCCCCACCTTCAACCATTTGGAGAATCTATTTCACGAAATGAAACATTTTCCCACCGTTCTACTGCAGGAAGGGCAAGGCCAGAAGACTATACCGATGGCGATGATCTCCAACGCTAGATGTTGCCTCGTATTGCAACTATTAATAGCCGACGTTCGATTCGGGCCATATGATGAGCAAGATGGGACCTCGGTGGACCCTCCTCACGGATCGGAACTGACGTTCACCCGTGTTTCGAAGGGGCGGTTGCCATGTTGCAGAGAGGTACCCATATCGATCATGCACGTCCCTCTAATGGATATGCGGGAACGAAGATCGAGGTTTCGCGCAGAGTCGTCGACCCGGTGGTGCGGGCGACACTAGCTGACAGGAAATGAAGTTGTTTTTGGTGGATTGACACCGAACGGTAACTGCGCCATTAGCCACTACCCCTATCGGGATCACACCGTCCAAAGAGTTAGGAATTTCACGTACAAAAACACCACCGTGACATTTTCCGTAGGTGCCAAGGTCGATCCGGTTCGAGATGGGCACGGGTAATCTCCTTTCTCCGCCGTGCGAACCAAATGCCAACCATCCGGGTGCTGGAAATTCGTCGATGTCATGATGTCGTGGATGGCGTAGATACAAATATGCATTTCATTTGCACCTTCACTACACCACCCTCTTTTCCCAAGCGAATGAAAACTCTCAGTTCCTCACTGCATGGCGTAGGAAACGAGTGACAAAGTGAGCTAGACTGGTGCTCGATCTTTGCCGATTGCTCCTAGTAGGTACTCAAAAATGGACCAACTGACAACCGGCGAAGCTGGCCATCCAATTGAGCTTTGACGTCAGCATCAGTGGACAGTGTATTGTGTCTGTGTGTTAAGTCAAACGTTCCGTATGTGCGACGTCCGGTGTGTGATGCTCGTATGTTAAATGAGGAATTTAAGCCATTGGTCTTTTGTTTTTGCTTTCTTTTCCCGCGCTCGTCCAACGTCCGAGAGATCGCGTGCGTACTTTGTATTCGTAATCATCGCATCGGCGGACGGTCTGGTACCACCCCCTCTTACTGCCTCTGTTCTCGTGTCACTTGCTTCCAATTAACCTTTCCCTCCTGTACTGTCCATTCGTCCGCCGACACGTTGGGTAATGGGGTCCTCTATTTCATCGTTATGACGCATCCTGCGTGCGTGGTAGTTGTTCCTTATATGGTTGGGGCAAAATAGAAGCGATAGAGACATTGGTAAGATTTAACTCCCCATGTATAGATATTTTATTCGGGGGTCAACGTTAGAGCCCTACCACCCGTAACAAAAACGCAGCTCAAACAATGTGCATGCCTGCGAGACCAACCAAAGGTGGTTTAAAGCTCGTCGTTTGCTTTGTTCCTTTACTTACTTGACCCATTTCACATAGCGATTTGAGTAGCAGGAAATCAGGTTGAACATTAAAATAAAAAACATTGGCCAAAACAAAGAGTCTCACTCTTGCAACGCACAAACTGGTGGCGAAGGTAAAACAAAGGTATCATTAATTGTACAGATAACGTGGTTTATGGGATGGCACAACACTAACAGCTCTTGGAGCAAAAACACATAAACTTTATTCGATGTGTTGTGACAGTGTTAAAACAATTAGTACTTATGTAATGCACTTGCGTTAAGGCAGAGCACAAAAATGACCATTGAGCAAAGTAAAACCATGCGTACAGATGATCAGACGTACACACGTGCCTTTACCTTCGCACCCTCGACGTCTTATCAGTTTGCGATGGGTAATTTGTGTCACCGTGCAAACACACTCACTAGACTGATGAAGAAGGATGACTATCAGTGGACGCAAGTGTAGATAAAAGAAATACCCCAAAACCTCTCCAATCTGCTGAACGACATGTCAAATAAAAGATTCACCTGCGCCACCCGTGTACGGTAGTGTCATTGGCCTTCAGTATCACTACATTTCAGGAGCACTAAACGGTCGAGGCGCAAAAAGAGCAACGTTCCAATAGAGGTCACGAGTCTGAAACATACCATATTTCCATTGATATTGCAGAATACTAAGCTGAAATATGTTGGTAAAAAGGTAGAATAGACACACCATTTATTCGGTTAAAGCTAATAAACGCTAGAAGTGACCAGGGTCAGTAAAAAATAGTGGAGTTTCAATTTGCGCTATTAATTTTTAATTTTTGATTTTAGCTAAAATAATTGATATTGAAGCTGTTAAAGGGGTCTACCAGGAACATGATACAGTGATCTGAAGCTTTGAAATAGACAAAACCTTATAATCTTTTATCTATTTTTTTAATTTTGCAGTTTTATTGAAGAGTAGTCGTTTGTCACTGCTAAGTGAGCATGGGCTAATTATATCGATCTGGAGCATTACAATACCATCAGTTCGAGGCAGCTTATTTGGAAGTGTATAGAATGGCTTTTCCGAGGGTCATTCTCTGAAATATTATCATTTTTGGGGTCTGGTCAAAATGTACAAAACAACATTTTAGATCATGCTTTTCATATCCATGTTGTTTACAATTGAGGTTTACAAACACATGAGGCAACATTGATGAAACCATTAATACCTCTCATCACAATCATGACCTTTGTTATCGATCTCAAAATTGATCAAAAAAATATATATGCATTGCAACTTGAACTTGAACTTGATATGCAACTTGAAGTGTCCAGACTTTTATGGCCCCAAAATCTTCTACGATGAACACTCGCGAAATAAACCAATGAATTGGGACTTAATTTTACCTTTTTACCAACATTTTATAGTAGATTGCTGTGGATTCTTTCTCCATAACTGCGATCTTTTACCATGATTGTCATGCTTGCAAAAGAAATGCTTCGGCACTATATATAACATGCTCAGGCCACAAACCTAAGAAGCTATCAATTGTTTTTATTTAGTACTTCATTCTGTTACATTTTACTTTTTAAACAATCCAGTATCATCTACAGCATCATAATAAAGGTTTGTCATGCAAGCACGTATAATATATCATGCATATTAAGGCCGCACTATTACTGGCCAGATCTTACGCTCGATAAGCTGAAATAATGATGCATTGCATAGGCGGCTAGGCCTGGTGTGACGACATTTTCTATGGACTGTATCATGCAGGCATGATCATTGCGAATGGGAAGCGTTACTATGAAGCAATAACAACAGCAAAAACTAAAATCAATAAAGTGCGCTTGCCAACGGTAACTGGCTGAAAACCAAACCTACTATAATTGTAATGTGCTAAAACTTGTCATTAGCCGGTAGCTGAGTACATATTTTGCTTGTATCGTTTTTTATGTCTTCTTTTTAAATACATCCACCACAACAGAACGCTAAATGACTTCCTGTGAAATGGACAACCTACTGCAATGACGCTACAATAATCTGGCACAGGGCCTCCATTTCCAGCTCCTACAATTTCCAACCTATTTACGTTTGCCGTTGGTGTTCAGCATGCCTGCGCTGCTGATCCGTTTGCGCATGTGCTTCGGTAGTACCCGTATGACGGATGAATCGATCTGTACCGGCATCGTGCGCTGCCGGGCTATCAGTAGCAGGTTCTGCACGTCCAAAGGTGCGAATGTAGTCCGGCTGGTGACAGTTCGGGGCATTTGTTCGGTGTACTGATCACGCCCGGGTACAGCCACCGTTGGACCGCTTTTCGGTTCTGCAAGAAAGAGAAAGCGCACGGAAGGGGGGGAGAAAACGAGCGTGGGAGAAAGCCGGAAAGGGGAGGAAAAACAGACAGAAAAAAACGCTCAGATATCACACGAAGATGGCACGGCCTGCGATTGCAGAAGAAGTGCTGCTTTGGTAGTAGTTTCCTCTCAGTGCGATGTTAACTAGGAATGTATCTTTAAATTCCTACTAACTTGATCGTGATGAGCTAAGAACGTTCTTCTGGTCCGGTTCGTCACTCGAGCTTCTATCGGTCGTATCGGGTCCCGCGGGTTTTTCATCCGAGGAAGGACTTTCGCCGGATCCACTTGCCGGACTCGAATCCTTCACAAGCGGACTATTTATGGATGGCTTCTGATCGGTAGACACGTTACCCGACTTTCCCGAATCATCATCGGGTGTTGAGTTTCGTTGCATTGCCACGCCACGGGTTAGCGTCATACGCCGTGCCACCGTGTCGTACTCGTCTATGTTCAAGCTATACATCGGTCGTTTACCAGTCGCCCCCAATCCAACTCTACCGGCCGTCGGTGTGTCACTTTCTTCGCCAGCATCACCCGCCGACGGATCGGCTTCAGTGCGCCTCTGATCCAACTTAATCTGGATCACATTTGCGGCATACTCCTCGCCACTTTCCGCCGAATGGTCCTCTGTGAAGGTTCGCATTGTGCTGTGATAATCACGCAGCAGCTTCTTCTTGTGCGTCCGGTACGAACGTTGGATCTTGGTGGCTGCCTCGGCCATAGCTTCGTCCTGTTTGTGCTGCTCCTCACGCTCTATAAACTCGTCCAACGATTGATCGATAGCCGCATTGCCGAAGGACGCGTACGGTATGTTGGAGGATGCGTTCTGGGAGTGCTTTCTCAGGTAGCTCCGTCTTCCGGCCTGCTGAATGGTGGCCTGTGAGGCGATGGTTGACTCCGTGTCTGTAGAAGCAATCGTTTCCAGTGCCGTACGCACGTTATTCTCGTCAACAGACTCCACTGAGGAGCGCGTTCCATCGGGACAATCTGAATCGGCCACCGATACGGATGAGGCTAGAATTTTATTTTTGATGTGTCCAATGTAATACCCATCAAATTGGTCTTCCTCCTCGACATAGCTAGGATCCTCCGGACGGGTGTCGACTGGATCGTCTTGCATCGCAGTATCATATCGCTGTAGTCCTGACATTTCCGTCATACATCTTCGCATCATCGGGCGCTTGGGTGTGTCCTCATTCGGAATCTCTCGATCGATTTCTCCCACTGCTTCGCTACTATGCAACTGATCTTGGTACTGCTTCGAACGCATCGATACCATAACCATAGGGTTGAACTCATCCTTCTGTTCCTCCGCATCAAGTGAGGATCGATCCTGTCCAACAGGCAAAGGAGCAGGCTGATCAACCCCATCACTTGGCAACGATGCCATGGTCGAAGCTTCAGTGATGGGGTTAGCATCTAAAAAATCATCAGTAAACGTTCGTTTCGTACGTTCTTCTCCCGTACTCGGTTGAGGTTCTTCCTTTACCACCACATCCTGATCATCGTCCTCGATCGTTTGTTTCTGGCTTTCTGCTAAGACTTTCGGTGTCTCCTCATCACCCACTATATCATCGTTAGGTTCCTGATTTTCAAGTTCACTTTTCTTCAGCGAATAAAACAAAGCTTCGGCAGAGTCCTTGCTCAGCTGACTCAGGTCAACTTTTTTAATTTCTTCCAGCTCTTCAACTTGCTTCTCGGTACTATCATCCCTTTCAAGACGAACCGATTTTGATGGTGATATTTCACGCTTCACACATGGCTCTTCGACGACTTCTTCCAAACTTTCACCGAGCTTTGGTTCCTCGTCAGCCGTTGTCGATGGATCAAGTGGAAGAGCGGATGTGTCGTCTTTTGGTTCACTTGACGGTTGATTTGCAACTTCTTGATCAATTTCAGACGGTTCGGTGCTTTCACTCACAGGCTTTTCGGAACTTGTGTTGGGACTAGTTTCTGCGTTATTTTCCAATTCTCCTTCTACCGGGGCACTAGGTTCATTAGCATCCTTTTCTTCTGCTTTAGATGTATTGGCGTCATCCACTGTATTTGATACATCTTTGTTGGAGTTAGAAGAATTTATATCACCATCGGGTGTGGCGTCAGGAGATTCTACATCTTTTTTATCATCTTGCAGCAGTTTCTGCATTTCGTCAATAACTACATTTTCCAGCGTGAGAATTGCATCTGTAGCTGCTTCATTTGCTTCCGGATTCTCGTCACATTTTGTATCATCTTCAACTTTTACTTCGTCAGATTCTTGTTGCGATATTTCATCCTTATGAACCTCACCATCGTCTTGATCTGTGCCAGCTATTTCACTCAGCTGTGGAGTATATGCTTGTGGGGAGCTTGCATTTAAGCCAGGTTCTTCCGTCGATTCCTCTGGGATAGTTGGGGCACTTTCTTCAGCATTTAAGTGACCGCTCGTAGCTTCGGTATCAGTTGCTGAATCGCTTACTGCCGTTTCACCGTGAGCTACATCTTCAAGAGATCGATCCTTCGTTAGCAAATCATTTTGATCTGGTTCATTGTTCTTTTCATTTACCTCATTCTCGTTGTTGCTTGGTGCATCATGGGCTTCATGTTTAGTCTCATTTTCCAATTTAACAACATCACTTGTGCCAATGATTGATTGCAGCATTTCTATTTGTTGCTCTGCATCTTGGTTCACTTCAGGATCATTTACCGGATCAGATGTCTGTTCATTATTTTTTGCATCCGTAGCAACGGTGTCTTCCGAAACGGTTACAGAACCATCTTCTTTATCATCGTTTGTCGATCCATTCAAATCATTCCTTTCTTCTTTTGTTTCCTCTTGCACATCGTTACTAGCTGGTTCTGGTGTTATATTGCTTTCATTTGTTTCTTCTACATTTTTAGATTCGTTTTGTGTACATGGTTCATCTTCTTTTTGATTTTCATCATCTTTTTGGATTTCTGTATTAGCATTATCTTCTTGCGCGGCTTTTGTGTTTGCTTCCGATTCGTCATACGATTTATCATTAGTTCCGATTGTGGATTCAGATGTTGCGACTTCCGCAGGTTTATCTTGTGCATCCGTAGTTGCTAAATCACTATCATGCAATGGATCTGCATTATTTGGTGAGTCGGGAACAGTAACATCAAGCTGGTTCAAAGTTTCACCTTTTGAAGCTTCATCTTTTACACTTTCATCGTTGAATTGAATCTCGTCATGTTGCTCTGTTGCGTCAGACTTCACGGGCTCTTGCACCGGTGAACCTTCATTTGTTAATTCTACTTTTTCAGTATCGCTTATCATTGGAACAGGCAATTCTTTCTCATTTTTATCATTTGCATCCGTAGATTCATCTTCTGCCAATCCCAATCTGGACGAAATAATTGGTGCTTCATCGGGTGTTTCAGCAGTGGACTGTTCATTTCCATTTTCCTGTATAAGTTCCACTTCTACATCAGCTGAATCGTTTTTCACATACTCTGCATGTTCATCACTTCTATTAGGAGATGAACAAATCAGTTCTTCAGGATTAGTATTATCAGAGGAAACAATCGCATCCTCGTGTTTCTCTTGATCCACTTCAGTGCCGGAAACGGATCCAACAGGCAAATCTTTTTCATCACCTACATTATTGTTTTCAGGTTCTGGTTGATCTGTTCCCTCTTCTGAAGTCTCCTCAACAGCAACTTCATTGATGGAGCTCGTAACTTCTTCGACCTGCTTTGGAGTCTGAATATCACCCTGATCTTTCAATTCTCTATTTTCCATCTCATCAACAACAGCTTCGACGACATTTTCCATAGGTATGGAAGGTGGAGAAGTATCTTCAACCAGCAACTTTTCCTCCGTTGGTTTCTCCAATTGATTTTCATCATTGTCCTTCACCAATTTCTCTGACACTTGATCTACCACAGACCCATCGTCATTAGTCTTCTCTTCCATCTGTGGTCCTTCTGGAATATCTTCGCCTTCCATTGCACTGGTAACTGCCGGTTCCTGGATGACCGAATTATTGCCTTCGGGTTCGGGTTGATCTTCCGAGTGTTTTTCCAATAAATCATCAACATTTGCATGTATAAAACACGTTTCCATATCTTGCAAGGCCATCGCAGCACTTAATTCTACGTCAACAGCCGCCACACGTTCCGTAATTTCCGCAGTACTAGGAGCAGTTCCTATATCGTCCCCATTATCACCCAATTCGTCGCCAGTCTCTTTTTCGCCGGTGCCATCCGAATCGAGAATTTGCCCATCGTCCAAAATGCTAGAAACGGCCTGTTCTGCTTCCACCGACTGTGCACTTACTACGCGTACCGGGGACGGGACCGCCTCCGGTGGATTGTAATGCACCTTCACGATCTCCTGCTCCATCACTGGCACAGGTGCGCTATCCTCGGACAGGGATTTCAGTTTTTGTGGCTCGCCCTCATCACTTACGGACGGGTTACCCATCATCGTAACCGGATTATCCCTCTCTCGCGATGACGGTTTACGCGCGCGACGTCGCTTACGACCCCGTATCTTAG
This sequence comes from Anopheles culicifacies, assembly GCA_000473375.1. Lineage (NCBI taxonomy): Eukaryota > Metazoa > Arthropoda > Insecta > Diptera > Culicidae > Anopheles > Anopheles culicifacies. Next base: position 24,244 of record AXCM01001830.1, on the reverse strand, counting down.
AATCACTTCCGCCACTGCCACTTTCGTCACCATCCCCCCCAATACCATCACTAAGCGAAGGGTCTTTCTTAAGGCCTAGCTTTTCGCGGGTCTTTTCCTTATAGTCCGCGTACACCTGATACGCATTGAACGTTTGATAGCCCTGATCCAGGTGGCCGTCACGCTTACGAATCAAATTTTCAAAATATTCTGCCGCGTGGACGTACAGATTTTCGGGATTTTCCTTTATCACGCTCTTAGCCAACCCTCGCATTAGCTCGGGTAGACCATCAGGGATTTTGGGCGCTGATATTGGCATTCTGATCAAAGGGGCACCTACACTTACACTTCACTTGGGCGCTTTAGTACACACCACCACGACGGACAGACGATTACAACGTTCTTTTTCGGCCACTGAAGATGATCTAACTGGTACGGCAAGCATTAACAGTTAGCTAAGTTCAACACCGAGCCGTCCTGGTCCGGGAACCGAAACGCGCCACCAAACCAATCGATAAAGAGTGAATGCTACTATGGCAGTCTTGCTTCTTATTATACTGAGAATTGTGTTTTGCTCCGTTCACAAGGTTACGACCTGCAGTACGGCTTATTACTAATAGCACACCAGCTATACATAGGACGGGAACTGCCAGAATCTGGCCGTTTTAAGGGTTAAATGCGGGTTGTCTTAGCAACAACCGCGGGACAAACAAAACGCTACGCAGTCCGAACTCTACGGTGAATCAAAGGAATTCTTTCGTGCGGAAAACAACGGAAAAGTTACAAAAAGAAAAAAAAAAGATTAGTAATCCAATTGAGAGGTCAACGCTCAAGACAAACGCTATGCCACCAACAAAAACAGTCTTAAATTAATTTCGTTTCAAGTTTAACCCCCTAGCGCTTTGGTTAGGGATACAGTTTTCCATCATTCACCAATCCGAAATATGAAATTAGAGACCAAATACATTTAATTTGCGTAATTAGTGAAATTGATTGCTGATTTAAAACCGCTTTGAATGGAATAGTTTAAATATAAAACTTTATCTAAAATAATTTTAAATAATACGCAATAATTTCGCAATCACAACATTAAAAGAAATTCAGCATAAGTGTTAATACATTAATTTTTCACCAATTGCCGTCGCATGAAATTGCATTCAAATAGCATTGGCTAAAGATATTGACCTGGGCATATTGCCAACCGTTGGCAACTACTTTTGCTGAGGGACAGTGAGCTAACAGGAAAGGATAAAAAAAAACCTCAGTGCGCTAGTACCATTGCCGGCTAATTATTATTAAAAATCAAACACACAAGAAGCTTAAATGTTTATATTCTAAATTCAATGAATGTATTTAAATTTTTTAAATCCTTTTTTATAATTCGCTAACGTAGCATTAATTTAACTTTATTTTTCCTTCTCGTGCCCAGACACGTTAAACGACCAGTGGCTCAAAAGATTTCAAGGACACCGTAAGCCAATCAAAAGTCGTTGAACTGAGTCGTTGAGTCGTTGAAGTAGAGTCAAATTTTATGATTAATCCTGCACGCCACGCCTTAAGGTACATTATCCTACGACAAGAAGCCAAACAAACGATACCCTTGAACTTTGACCGTCCAGATGTCAGTTTAGTTCGCACTATGATGCTATGGTATTGCCGGTAGCGATAAAATCTTGCCGCCATATGATTGACGCCCCTTTCTTACCCGACAGAACTTAACACAGCATGAACCGTTTATGCAAATTATGTACATAGACTTTATTTATCATATCAAGGACTCCAACACATTTTGATTACTCCACCCATTCATTATCGATGTTTCACAACGGTTCATCTAGTGCTGCAAACTGTTGTAAGAACTCCTTTTCCAAAGGATGCAGATTGATATTGGGAATGATTAACGAATGTAACGGAGGACCCAAATCGATATTCTGCATTTCTTTCAATGAACAGGCTATTATTTGCTGTGTCTCATGGCCCACACGGGCGAGACCAACGACGAGCGAGTTATCGCTAAGCCTGTGCTCTTTTTGCGATCCCATACCATCAGCCTCATCAGCATGCTTGCTGGCGACAATCTCAAGCAACTGTCCAGCTGCTTCACTTACCGACATAAACCGAGGTGGCATGTATTCACGTTTTTTCTTCATCAGCGACTCCAACGTTGGTTCCTTAACTTTGATATCCAAAAGACACAATGTGTGCAGGCCATGTTTCAGATTTGCTACAATTTTATCGTAAAAGCTGTCCGGTTTCCAACTATCGTCCCAGTAGGGTATGGAAACGGTCTCGCCGAAGTGATAAAGCTGCAATCCACAGCACCCGACTGCATTCATAATCGACGCATTGTGTACAATGGAAGTTTTGATGCCCTTTTCCTTAGCTCGAAGCATCAGGTCGGTATGAGTGGTAGCCCCAAACGGATCTCCAACGACCAAGAAAGCTATCGACTGGGTGTCCGCACCTTCCAAAATTTCATCTGCCCGTTGTTCGACCATTTCACGATCGGCAAGAATCAATTTCTTTCCGTAGTATTCTTCCTGCAACAATAGTACGTCATTAGTGGTCTCTTTTAATTGATGTTGGATTGTTTCAAATATTTGCATTTCCATACCAATTTCTCCTGTCCACAGCTTAAAATCGATGTGTATGACTCCAGATAAATGCGTTCACAATTTTTTACTATGTTCAACCCTTTCACGGTGATGTCTTCCGGATCACCAAGACCCAATCCAATAATGTAAAACATTTTAAAAACACGTGGGAAGCTTAAAAATTATTAATATGTTCTTGATAATTTGCCGGCAATGCTCCAAAACAAACACACATGTTTCCATTGACAGCGGCTGAACGTAAACAAATCGAGTTGTCATTCGTGGCATTCCGACAACAGGATGGTTCAGTGGTCGTAGACCCAACATCTCAACGACAATTAAAATACATAACACGAACCGGTTTCATTCACATTAATAATACATTAATTAAATTTCACTTCCATTCTATTTTGCATTAGATGCGTATGTTTTGAATTTAAAATACAATCCTTCAAATATGTTGCCGTCAACACGCGTCAATTGCTCACATTGCTGCTTGCCATACACTGCTTGGATTCCAAACTACGGAGGTGATTGCATACTTGATCAAGCGACGAACCTGAAATTCTTGTTCAATCGAAAATGTTCAAATCATTGCAATTCCAGTTCAATTAAACATTTAACTTCCGTGAACGTTCCGCGAACGTCAGTTTTATTCGTGCTTTCGTATTGGTGTGTGCATTGAATATCAATTATGACCGACAAAAGAAAAGAGGTCATGAAAAAGGTAACAATACCAAGTGCGAAAAATAGCATCGCTTTCAACAAGATTTAACGATTTTTATAAAGTTTCAAAAATATATATTTAATTTCCCAAATCTGTTTTTTTCAGGCCGAAGATCGATCCAACAATGATGATGGGAGCAAAGCTCGATCGATGCATCACAAGCGTGTCGAAGAAGATCGGGCAAGCTTTTTTGATCTGCGCACAACAACGGGACAGGTACTGTTCATCACGGTGACCGTCGCTGCCGTGACGCTAGTGCAATGTCTACCAAAAGATGCATTACAATCTCTACTGAATCTACAATTACCAACGCAACAGTGTAAGCCCGAGACAAAGGTTGTGGAGAAGAAGGTTGTTTCCTATGAGGCACGCCCAAAGTATTGGGTGTTCGGGCGAAACCCTACTGGGGGCCACCTGTTGCATGTGCACAATGTACTGCAACGTCTCGGCGTGGAACAAACGAGTAACGATACAAACGACTGGGATCTACTGTGGGCACATGATTATCCTTTTCGTAAGATAAATCTGCATCGCATGAAGCCTTATCAGCTGGTAAACCATTTCCCAGGATCAGGCTACATCACAAACAAAGTGGATCTTTCCACCACCGGATTGCAGTATATTCCACCAGCATTTAAGCTGCCAGCTGAATCCAACCAATTTCGAGAATACGCTGCATCAAATCCAGACAAACAGTTTGTTCAGAAAAATAATCAACATCGCCACATACAGATTAAGAGAATCGATGAGATCGATTTCACCAATAATGAAACTTTTATCCAGGAGTTTATCGACGACCCACTGCTGGTCGATGGGTACAAATTTGATATAGGAGTGTACACTGTGATAACATCGATCGATCCACTACGCGTGTACATATACAAGGGAGATATTCTATTCCGTTACTGTCCCGTGCCATACTACCCATTCAATGCTTCAAATGTGGACAAGTACATCGTGGGAGATGATTACCTGCCGACTTGGGAGGTACCCTCCTTGGGACAGTACTACACAAAGTACGGATTTGGCATGAAGGATTCCTTCGATGCATATATCAGAAGTACGGGACGCGATCCCGCCACGATCTGGGAACAGGTGGAAGATGCTATTCGATTATTGATTCTCAAGAAAGAGCCGCTGCTTGCTGGTTTACTATCCCGTTACGCCAACAAGCGAAACTTTTTCGAAATGATGCGTTTCGATTTGGTGGTTGACAATCAGCTGAAGGTGTACCTGATGGAAGCCAACATGAGTCCAAATCTATCGTCGGCACACTTCAAACCGAACCGGCTTCTTTACGAGCAAGTAATTTACCATCTGTTTCAACTCGTCGGTGTGGGATCGAGTATAAGACGAGATTCCTTTCGCAAACAACAACCTGATACGGAAGCAATGGTGACATCGCTAAAAAACCTTGCAACGGCTGCGAATCAATGCTCCGAACTGCCCTGTACTGAATCGTGCGCTCCGGTTGAATGCCAGCTGTGTAGTACGTGTTTGGAAGAAACCGATTTGGACGATCTACAACGTGCTTATCGCGAACACATGAACCGTGGAGATATGAAACGGATCTTTCCAGTGCCAAAATCTGATCAACATAGGCTTAGCTATGAATCACTTTCCGCCAAAAATCAATTTATGTCGAGGTGGTTTGAGGAAAAGTGCAAAATAGATCAATCTTACTGTTAGTCTAATGCATGTCAATGCATGCAAACGAAGGTGCTGTAGGGCGGATTTGCAATTTCTGTACTACCAACAATTTTAAAGATATGTTTAGATTAAACTATTACTTACATGTTTTAACCCAGCGATGTGCTTCATCTTCCAGTACCTCAGTTAGGGAACAATTTTATTTGAAAAATATTTTTTGCTACGATTTCACAGTGAATAAACTTGTTAAATTTAATTTTAATGAAATGCTCCATTTCGTTTCTACCAAATGCAACGTTTGCAAGAAAAAGAAATCAAACAAATGCATTGCCGGGTGCTTATGCCAAAAGGGGAAAACGTCAAACTGCTCCCTATGACACAACCTGGCTACGCGTTATTTCTCTCAAAATAATCCCACTTTTTTGCTTGTGTTTGGTGGTGCATCGGTGAAGTCGATAACATAAAGTTATTTTTTAATAAATCTATCCACAATGGGCGACCGCAATCATGATCCGGGTATTATGGATAAATCGATGCGTTCGGTGTTTGTGGGCAACATTCCGTACGATGCCACCGAGGAAGCCTTAAAGGAAATTTTCTGTGAAGTAGGCCTGGTGCTATCCATGAAGTGAGTAGATGATGCTGTTCTGTTATTCGATGCGATTTCTACGTTCTTGATAACAATTCACATTTGTTGTAGGTTAGTGTATGACCGAGAAACTGGCAAACCGAAAGGCTATGGGTTTTGCGAGTACAAGGATAAAGAGACTGCTCTCAGCGCGATGCGTAACTTAAACGGGTACGTATTCGGTGGCCGGCCGCTTCGCGTGGACAATGCCTGTACGGAAAAATCGCGCATGGAAATGGCCGCATTGCTGCATGTTACGCGTGCTGAAAGCCCGTACGGTGACCACTGTTCGCCACAACATGCACCGGAAGTGATCACGAAGCATGTTAGCAGTATGCCACCAGAACGCTTGCACGAGCTAATGGTTCAGATGAAACAGCTAGTACAGACAAATTTATTCGAGGCACGTCACTTGCTGGTGCAAAATCCTCAGCTAGCTTACGCATTGCTACAAGTACAGGTGCTCACCAAGGCAATTGATCCTGCAGCGGCATATTCGTTTCTGTACAAATCGCAATCCTCCCCTAACTTTAGTGAGCAATTCCCACAAAACCAGCCACAAGGTGGCATGCCGGGAAATTCTGGTGCGTTTATACCGTTCGGGGCCAATGGAAATAATGAAAACTTTCGTCCTAATGTGGATCCTCGGCTCGGACGCCAAGCCGCATCGGGTGGCAATGATTTCGATCACCGGAATCGGTTTGCAGCCGGCGGGCAGGCGGCACAAAGACCAACGCCTCTGCCTCAGAATGCACCACCATTTCCAACTGACCCAAGGCAACGGCCCGTGGATCCACGCATGGGAAAAGATCCTCGTTTAATGAATGCTGCCAGTGGGCATTTTGTACCAAATGCAAATCAACCCCAACCAGGCGCTGGTAGACCAATGGTTCCACCACCCAGTGCGGCATCGCTTTCGGCAGCATCATCCGGCCTGAATTTGGATCCCCTTCCTAGTGATGCCACCGATCAAGAAAAGGCTGCACTTATCATGCAGGTGCTGCAGCTGTCGGACGAACAGATTAACCTCCTGCCACCGGAGCAGCGCAATAGCATCCTTGTGTTGAAGGAACAAATTGTTAGAAGTACACAAATACGCTAAATTGCGGAGATATTGTGCAAACTGACTAACGGAAGATAGACTAATTCTCAACTGTTCAGAATTATGAAAAAGGAAATAAATGCATCTATAAGGAATATTTGTGTATGATATCTTTAAACCTAATATGCTTCACAAAAGCAATTGACGAAAAAAGGTGTGTAAATTGATGGAAAGAAGAAATTAAGCGATAAATCGTGGTTGTGTATTTGTAGCGCAAAATTTGCCCTCCCTCCAGCTTGGCCGTGTGGCCTAATGGAGAAGGCGTCGGACTTCGGATCCGAAGATTGCAGGTTCGAGTCCTGTCACGGTCGCGCGTGGAGCTTTTTTGTTTTGTTGCTCGTTGAACTGGCCCCACAAGGTGTTTTAGAACGTGGTCTCTTTCTCTCCATGACAACGGTTGTTATTATTTACTTATGTGCTATTTTCGTAGGTCCAACTCAATTCCAACTTGTTTCTTGAGGTGTGTGACCAGAAAATTGACTTCGTTCATTCTACAAAATGGCAAAGGCGACCACCATCAAAGAAGCACTTAAACGTTTAGAAGATCGTACGAAAACTAATTCATGTGATGAAAAAGAAATTGATCTTTGTTTTCAGTGGCCGCCTATAGAAAAAATGGATACTACCTTCTCAACGCTGACCGCGTGCCAGTGAGTATTGCTACATGTTTTGAAAACCATAGGTATGCTAATATTGCTGTGCTTCTTACCCAGAAAACTATCACTCTCAACAAACATGATCGATAAAATTTACGGACTGAGTGGCATGAAGAATTTGCGTGTGCTATCATTGGGGCGCAATTACATCAAGGCCATCTCCGGTCTAGAAGGTGTCAGTGATACGCTGGAAGAACTGTGGATTAGTTACAACCTGGTCGAAAAGCTGAAAGGCATTAGCGTCCTGAAAAAATTGAAGGTACTCTACATGAGTAACAACTTGGTGAAGGATTGGGTCGAATTCAACCGGCTGGCTGATTTGCCAATGTTGGAAGATTTGCTTTTTGCTGGAAATCCCTTGGTTGAATCGATGGAGGAGAGTATCTGGAGAGCGGAGGCCAGCAAACGGTTGCTACCGTTGAAAAAGCTAGACGGAGAAACGGTCATCCGAGAGGATGCCGATTCTCAGAATCAGCCTGGAGCTGGACCAGTAGAGAAATAAACAGAAAACCAATAAATCTGTTTAACACAAACAAACGATTTAATAGCATTTAAACATTGTTTATTAGGGTAAAACATGTATGTTCAACAATCTCCACTTCCCGCTGTATCGGTCGCTTCTTCGCCATAATTTTCCGTTTTCATATCATTTATACCCAATTCCTCGTTCTGATCGTACGATCGGTGATAACGAATTATCCGCAACGCCGTATCCGGTGTACCGTCATCGTTTAGCGACTGCACGTAGCTGTTACCCGTTGGATCATCCATTACTATCGTCAGCTGTTTATTGCCCGCAATCGCAGCATCTAACTGGTCGAAAAATTTGTCCATTCGCTCCTTTGTTTCCGTATCATTGGAATCCATGAACATCCCCGTGCTCTCCACCAACTGCTCACGCATGGCTGTTAGCAAGCCTTCGATTGTAGTAAACCGTCCTCCTAGCGCACCGGCTCCGACTTCGCACTCCAGCTCACGAATATGCAAACTACACGCTTCCGATTTCAGTACGTCCCGTGCAAAGTCGATCCTACCACGTACGGTTACCTCTATTTTTACTCCCTGCTCCTCGATGCCGCCACCCGGTTTAACTTCGTTTGTACGCAGACCACAATTATCGCAAACCGTGGCCATAATCACTACTTCTTTAAAATGTGGAATCGTAGTCACTTTCATGTTGGTGTCACACGCGGCAGCACATTCGGGACAGTTTGTTTGGAACTGTAACACCTCTCCTTGTAGTTCCTCCAGCGGCCAGGCGCCTTCGCGAATCGGTTTTAATAGACTGTCTATCTCTTCTGGTACGGTCTCAAGCGCAATCGATTCTCCTACCACGTTTTTCGGTTGCTCAGACACTTCGTCGTGCGTAAATATTCCCAATGAGTGATTTTGTTCCTTCGTACGCTGGAAGTGCGATGTCGTAGTAGCTGGATCCTTGTTTGGCGCGTTCAGATTCTCGACGAAACTGTTTCCAGAAATGTCGGTTATCGTCAACGTGAAAGGACATTCCAGTTCTTTTAACGTCTGCAAACTCGTGATAAACGTATCTATCTGCTCCGCCGCTTCCGGATGCTGTATCCGACGTACAGGTTGATCCTGATCCAAACCACGTATAACACGATCGATGATACCTTCCACAGTGGTTACCTCACCCTTTTGCGATTGTGCCGGGATCTCGAAGTCGAGCTCCTCTATACGAATGCTGGAGAAATCTGACTTCACCACGCGCCTGTTCAGATCTCGAGAATTCACAATTTCGGTTCGAATAATGACACCCTTAGGTGCTATTTCACCGCCCGGTTGAATTTCGTTGTTTTCATAGCCGCAATGGTCACAGGAAAACGACATAATTACAACTTCCTTGTAGAATGGGATTCGCGTAAGCAACAGCCGGGTGATGCCCTACAAAAAGAAATGCATTCGAAACATTATCAGTACGCTTGAAATATGGAAAGCCTAACCCAACTTTCATGTTCGTACTCCCGGTCAACTTACATTCTCTTGGCAGCTCATACACATGGATTCAATTTCCGTAGCACTAAGTTCTGGTTCTTCTTCGACATTTAGCTTCGGAAACATGCCGCTCTGCTCTGCTATAGCTTCCATATTGAATCGATTACTGAGTCTGTGTTCAGAAATGGGCGAATGAAAATACTTATTTCACGATAAATCGGCACTTTTCTAGAGCACACCACCAGTTTCCAGCAATTACTTGAACGAACAAAAAAATACAAACAAATGCATGCTGACCCAGCCAGGCAAAATATGCTTAATTTACCCTTAATTTACCCTTAATTTACCGGGTAAATTAAGGGTAAATTAAGGGTAAATTAGCAGAACGCTAAATGCATGCTGACAGCAAAGCAGACGTTTTGTGTAATCTCCGCGACAAGGTCTATATGCCAAAGGTGATCTGTAAATTCAAGAGGCCTTTTCAGTACAATGACAGCTGATCGATAACAACAAATTTGAACACAATTTTATGTATCTAAAATTGAATGCTTTATATTAACGTTAGAAGCAAATATCGCTATCAATTGCTCGATACAGTCACAGGATAGTAACAAAATAATCTTTTTTGGTGTTTTTAGAAAATTGCATTTATTTATGTTTGCATTTGTTCGCATACAATTCCACAGCAATCCATTTAACCTTTGGTACCATTTGCTTCTAGTACGTGCTATAGAATCCTTTGGCTCCCATAGGTAGTTGATAAATTAGTGTAAAACTACAAGCACTTTTCATCGGAGTAGCTTATCATTTCTTTGTGTTGCTCAATCGCCCATACGACGACGGTCATAGTAGTAACTTGCGTACGACAGTAGTGCGAGTAGTAGTAGTAATAGTAGATTACTATCTATAGGCAAGCATATACCCAATCAGCTTGACTACACTCGTATCTCGATGGCACAATGGCATCCATTAGCTAGCAAATACATTTTTTGCTACCACACTATCGCTGGACAGGGAAAACTAGACGAATTTTACCAACTGAACAGTACCATCGCTGCAACCAGCATACACGTGCGTTTTATCGGCTCCAATTGCAACAGCATTGATGCAGACACCGCTAGATCCAAGAACAATTTCGCCACTCAGCTTTGGTTCCTTTGTGTTCAGTTCTGACCACTGTTTCATTATTCCACCATAACCTGCTGTGTACAGGTACTCATCCTTTGCAACCATGGCGTTTATTATCATGCTGTGCGCATTCTACAAGAAAAAAAAACACGTTTTGTAAGCATATTGCTTGTGAAGCATTTGTATGTTACTAACCTCTTTGGTCCATATCACGGGGTATTGCTCCTTTTTGCTGTTTCTAATCATAGCAATACCCAATCCATCTCGCGTCAGTATAGCGACATTGTCGTAAACGCCATCTTCGGTGCAACCACCACAAAGTCGTACCGGGTATCGCCCAGGGATAGACGCTTTCGTCATAAAACGGCCCGAAGCGGAACCTTCGATGATTTCCGTCACAGTCAGATCATTATCCCGAATAGAGTAAATAATGTTGTTTTGTATGGCCATGGAACGGACCTGCTCGACCACGTTAAACTTATACTTAATGCGTTGATCGATCCACATCGTAATGATGCCCTTATCATCGCCACTGTATAGGTTATCCTTTGGATCAACAAACAAACATTCGATCTCATCGTTGCATTTCAACAATTCTTTGCATGTATCGCTGGTGAGCGGATTCGTAAGGCATTTGATTGTTCCATCACAACTGCTGGTATAAAGCTGGCCTTTCGAGTCGACTGCCATGGCATAAATGTAGCCCTCGTGGGGAGTAAGCTCCTTAACCAACCGTAAGTCTGTGGTCCATACCTAAAATGTGTTTGGAAAAAGGCAAATTAATTAACGGCAAATATCTCATGCTCCTGAACGCATTGAACTGGGTATAGGGTTTGTTTTAAAGTTTATATATAAGCCCATGCAAGATTCATTGAAGCCGATAACATCTTTACGGCAGATAAGCACTATCTCCAAAATCTCACGATGTCATTACAATTTGCACCAACATTTTACATCTCATCTTCCAAGATGACGACGATCGGAAGCTTAAGTCAGATTGAAGAAACTAAATTTAGATCGCCCTACTCATTTTCGAGAATAATCTTTTTCTAGATGCTCGCGTTACGAAAACATATCATATATGGTAAAGGGGAACACAGTGTGACCATATCTACCTTCACTTTTCCATCTCCTCCAGCACTAAAGACATGATCATCGTGAAATACAACAGCCGTCGTATCACTACTGTGTTTATCACTATCCGCTGCAGCGTTCTCCACGGTTGCAGGCATTCTTGTGCACCTTCAGTACCGCGTTACGATTGTCTGTTGTAAACAAAGAACAAATAAAACCAAACTTCGACCTGATTTTCAACTAATCCACGTAGTATCGGTTTAATGAACAGACACGATAATAAGGCGATAAAGTGAGTATGCAAGCTTGCGCAAATTGTATCAACAATCACGCTGTTATCTTCACACGACAAAACAGATGCGGTGCTCGCAAGAATTGCAAAAGGACAGACTGCCGACTTCGACAAATTTGTCGGAAAAACATGCCACAAATGCCAGACGGTGAGGTAAATGTTTTGATTGTATCCGCTGTCAAATGTGTCGAATCGTTCCAACGTCACAACAATTGACCACAGCACAAATCAGCTGTCCCAGTCAAGCTCGGTAAACATAAATAAAGTCCCCGGTGGCAAACATTTTCCTTCCCAAGGCCAGTGCAATTTTCAGTCCAAGGCAAGGATGTAATAGTTGTGCTTCGGAGCAATACCAAAAACTCGCCCCCCTTTTGCGAAGATAAGTTTCCACCATCGTTGCATGTGTGTCGTGTGTTATTTGTTACGTGTTTAGTTGTAAATAGCCATACATTTAATTCGCTATGGGTCGAAATGTTCTAGTTAGCAGTTTGCAGAATGCGTCCTTCAGCATCATCTTCCAGGTATTGTAAAACATATTTTACACTCTTGCGTGCAATGCTTCTACAGATTCCTTTCCGTTTATTTATTGTAGATTATTTGCCGCTGCATTACGTTTGCCATAAACGCATTCATTGTGCGAAATGTAGGACGAGAAGTACTGGGAATCACCAACGTTCGTTTGCTGCTGTTAGAGAGCACTCTGCTATTCCTGTCGAAGGAAGCGATCTTCCGATCTGCTCTCAGTTCACGCCATAACAAGCACTGCAGCTGGGCGCAGCTTATTAACCAACTATGGATAACGTAAATTCTGAATTTTCCTAAGAACAATTGTCCACGTGGTATAACTTTTTCTTCTCTGGCGGTTTTTTGTAGCGTTCCTGTATGCTTTGCACTCTCCATCCCTTGCTTATACATCTGGCTCAATTGGCTCTCGGCAGTTGATCCTATCTATGCCGAACAGTATCGATTCGGTTGTTTCGCGATAGCCTTTTCTTGCATAATCGAAATGGCGGCAGAAGCGCCTATTTTTGTGGGACAAGTGTTTTGTTTCGTGAAGCTCAAAGTCATTCTCGATACCGGACACATCTTCATACGATCGTTCATCTTCATCTTGATAGTGCTGCTCAACAAGGACATTACAATATACGCCTTTGGAATCGCACAGATCACTAGTGCGTGTACAATAATCGTTGGAAATTATGCATTCTACTACGTCTACATACCGAAGCTGCTGCATTACCGGAAGGAACTTAAAAAAGTTGACGATAAGCATTTGCTGCGTGATCGTTATGGACAGCACTTTGAAAATATGGACGATTTCCCGTTTGTTTCCATCAAACAAATGCTTCCGGGTATGTTACCCAATCCGGTAAGTATCTTCATCAATTAGTATGATCTAAAGCATACTTTTAATGTTTCACTCACTTCCGTACATTTTGCTAGAACTCTGTCTTCAATTCCGATTTGCAAACGCTGGTACTTAGCTTCGCAAAGCAGGGCATCCTGAAGCAGGTGTTGACTGAGGGCGAAAAATATGTGATGTCAGTTAGCCCGGTGCTGACGTTTAGCGAGCAGGCAACATATGATGTTGTTAACAACATGGGCAGCCTAGCTGCACGGTTCATCTTCCGTCCAATAGAAGACAGCAGCTACTTTTACTTTACCCAAACTATTGCACGTGATACGGCACTTGTGGAACAGAAGCGTGAAATGGTGCAGGAAGCATCGGACGTCCTTGCGTACGTTATGAAAACGGTGACCTCAATCGGTCTACTGGCATTCGTATTTGCTCAAAGCTACTCCGGAACGGTATTGCTGCTCTATGGTGGAGCAGATTTCGTCGAAGGTGGTCTTCCCGAGCTATTACTCCGCTGGCACAGTCTCGCAATAGTTTTGCTTGCCCCGAATGGCATTACCGAGGGGTATATGTTTGCGACAAATACATCCAAACAGATCGACACGTACAACTACTACATGGCTTTCTTCTCCGTCACCTTTCTGTTGCTGTCCTATCAACTCACTAACTGGTTCGGACCGGTCGGATTTATATTGGCTAACTGCTGCAATATGAGCTTCCGCATCAGTTACAGCGTTTTCTACATCAACAAGCACTTCCGGTCGGTTGGAATGATACCGTTACGAAAGTCTTTGCCTGGTCCGATGTACCTGAGTGTGCTAATTGTATGTGGCATTGTCTGCAAGATATCCGAGGCGTATTTTGGGGAACGGTCAATTCTTTGGCATCTGTTTATTGGAGCTTTGTGCACTGGCTTGTCAGTTGCCACATGGAGTTTTGAAAATCGTGAATTACTACGCACGGGTTTGGCACGATACCGTACTCGAAAGCAGAGCCTGACTCCGAACGAAGTCCATGAGAATTGATTTTCTTACATTGTACAACACTGAATCTGTACCAAAGACAACGTAGATGCATAGTAAACATCTGTGTGAACAATTTTGTTATAATATTCTTGTGTTATGCTAACGCTGTTGCCCGAAGGCATATTAGCTAGCTCAATAAATTTGCCTGCTCCTCTACAATGCACAATGTGAACAACGAATCCCCGGTACCGTAATTGATACTGTATCATTAAAATAATGCGGACATGTTAGTTTCGTAAACAATAAAAATGCAAACAATAAGTGCAGACCTGTAGAAAGTTGTACGTATCTTTCGGATTCTGTGGAACGAGAAAGAAACATACGCTGCCAGAAAAAGGGATACATTTTTAACTTAATTATTGGTGTGTAATCCATTAGTTTTTAAATCAATGTTATGCAAATTCTTGCTGCTAGGTAAATTTCAAAATTACCCTAAAGTTTCCCCTGGTTCATTTTATGTTCTACTTTCAGATGTTCCTCTTTAACTAAGCCTTCACCGGCGTATATTTGCAAATTCCTCCACTTTCGTGGCTTTATCAAACCTACAGAAAACAAAAAAGAATATACAACAAAGCAGCTACATAAATTTTGCATGCCATTTTTCAAACAATTAAACGTGAAAGAACCTAAAAAACACTAATGTGCACATGCTACTAAGCCATATCATCGGTTCCAACTGCATAACCAGTGGCACCATGGCAAGAAAAAAAAACCATTGAAACATTATTGGGACATTTTCACAATATAACAGGGTAAAAGGGAATGCACATGGAATCGGTTTATATAATCCAATCGCATGAAAAGTTTCAGCTTGCCGCTGACTAAATTGATATTCCATTTGTTGTACGGTAGGAACCAGCCATCTGTACGACGGGAAAACGTATAAACGCGCACCGTAACATTTCAACCAGCATTATGCATCTATTTGTTTGTTTTTTCATCCATGCTGTAAATTAATAGCAAAACGAGCAAATTACGATGAAAAACTTATGCGACGCGCAGACAAATCCCGGGAGAGTATCGGCGAAAGGAGTTTAAGAGAGACTGGGATTGACCGCCCTCGTACTGCCGGATAAACAACGGACTGATGTGACTGATGACGTGACCTTAGTAAAACATATTGGCTGTGCTACCAGCAGCCGTACCGTACGGGCTAGATCGGCTGCCACCGTACGGGTTGGTCGTCGTTGTTGTGGAGGTTGCGGTGGCTGCACCAGGAACGGGAACGTTGCTCATCATTGCCGAAGTGGATGGGACATGTTGCACCGAAAGCGAGCTGCATCCGACGCCACTTCCACTGTGACCACCGGTGGTGGAAGTAATAACTGACGGATGTGTTACCTTGTTCTGTTTCAGGCACCATTCGACAAAGTCATCAATCAACACCGGCCATGCACCTTCCGCATCATAGTTCGACATACTATCGTCAATGTAGGTGGCAAAATCTAGTAATAAATTCCATGTATCCTTCGGAATTGATCGCTTATGGTTTTCCTGTAAAGTTTAAGTATAAGATCGAACAATAAAATGTGCACTTATGTCGATACGTAAAGCTTCATTCAGTCAAACGATACATACCACCAGAAATTTGCACCACAGATCTAAAAATTTGAAACGATCCTTAAGTACAATATTCCAGTACGCGATGGCCATTTCCAGATCGAGGCCCTTCTGGCCCGGGTCCTTTGCGTAATTAAAGGTGAACTGATAGAAATCTTTGAATCGTCCCGGGTCCTTCAGCTCCTGCTCGAGGCGCGGTAACTTTTCCTTTAGCTTCTCTATGCTATCAACACCCAGATCGTAGAACCCGTTTATGAACTCATGCCGAGCAAACTCGCACTGTGCTTCTGCCTTGAAGCGCCATGCAATGATAAGGACCAGCTTCGACTCCGGATTCAAGTGCAGATCTTCTAAGAATCGTTCCACTCCGTCCGAGTTAATTTTGTTCGGGTCCGAGGGATCACGATACACATTGAAACACTGTTCGATTTTCTTCTTGTCCAGTTCGCGATAGTACAAGTCAGGGTTTTGGAAGTAAGTATCGCACGACAAATCGAGCTTCCATTCATTATCCTGCAAGCATCGGATGGCCGTCTGCTCTCCCGTGTGTGTGAGTGAAATGAATTTGTTTACCTTTACCTTCTGATTGAGCTTTAGTTTGTTCTGTGAAGCGAAAATAACATATTAGTAGTAATGATCGCACATTCGGAAACTTGCCGCACTTTAGAAACGGTAAACCACTTATTTTTTCACAAACACGGAACACAAAGTGACAACAGTATCGAAAACATAGGTTTCGTGCTTTTCGGTGCTGTTCTCGCTGCTAGCAAATAGTGCACTCTGCACAAACTTACCATAGTTTATTCTCCTCTGGAGCTCAATGTTCAACGTGCACACAGTATTTATAGTTTTAATAAAATTTTATCTATGTTTCGTACTTTTTAATATTTTCTTTAGGGAGAACGTAATGTAAACATTAAGCCAAATTGAACTATCTGATGACAGCTGAAAAAACCACCAACTTATGGTGCGTATACACGGTGCATCCGAATTTGACATGTAATCGATCAGTTGTTATTACGATAGCAGCCCTTTTATTTTTTGAACTAAATCTCTGTATTTCATAATCACTAGGTATATCGCACAATCCAACATGCACTAACTAGTAAGTTGATTTACTTGAGATATTCTTCTAACAATTATTTCTTGGTCAAATGCAAACCGATGAATAAGAGCGAAATGGCTGAATAGAAACTATAATTTGACAGAGTTGTCAATGCAAATCGGTATCAAGACCGTATGTCCTCACCTGAATGTTTTTCCAACTGCGACTTGTCTAGTTCCAAATGTTGGTAGAAAGTGCGAGTTTTCATGTTTTATCGTATGTTTCAGTAGGAAAAGTGTATTATGTTCGGAGTGTATTTATAAAATCCATCATGATCCCTAGCGGGCACTGGTGATCGCTGCACAAATTTTCAAAAGTTCGCGCAAATAGTTGTAGCCAAACCTTCCCGTTTTGTGTGTGAATGATTGAACAGTTGACAAATTGTGCGTATACCAATGAAGAAAACCCGTGCAAAGATTCAACTCGTAATCTGCTAGGTGGAAAAGTGATGAAAAAAAAACCTACACGCAAGTCCAATTGAGTGCGTGTATGCAGTACAACGTAGGCAAACATGCTGCAAAAGTGAAGTTTCGTGACACGAATGCACAGCGATTACCTTAATTCGTGTTTTGGGTTTTGGTCCGATTATTGTTGTGCATGTAGTGTACTTGCGCGGTTGATTTGCAGTGATTTTGGTAAGAATTGAGTGTGAAAAAATAATAAACGTACCCAGTGTGTTTACATGTGTGTACAGTGCTCTAGTGCTGACCATCTGATTTGCTATGATTACCAATACAATACAATCATAGGGAAAAACTAGCGCCAATCCTGCTTCAGTGCGTTCAAGTGAGTGGCGCTTGGAATGTGAAGCTTTAGTCCGTCAGACAAACAAACAAAAATCCGTCACTAATTAATGCATGCACGTCCATGGTGAATTTTGTCAGGATTAGTGCTTCCAGTGAACCATCGAACAGCAACCACCAATAAATCGTGAATATTCATAGTACCGGGAGCACGGGCATGTGACACAGTTCCTGCTCTGCCGCAGCACAATAGCATGGAGTGTGTAGCATAGGCGAAATGGTAGGTAGCACGCAAACCTATGCCAATAAATACTTCCTTTACATTGTCCGCACGATTTTCCCAAAACTGAGGAAATGAGCTAGGGTGTTGTCCGATTCCCGCATTTCCCTCCGCGAACATTTCCAGTTAGCAGGGGTGGGACTTCTTTGTTTTCTCCTCTGGCGCCTGTCGGATGTGTATTGGTGATGGTTACGTGTAGATGTGCTATCGAGTGGACAGCATCAGATGTTTGAAATAAGTATGGTTGGAAAAGTAGGCTAAATCTTACATTCTTGCCAAACATTGCTCAAGTATCGAAAATGTGTGTAGCCTTTGGCATGTTCACACGATGGTTATCGTACTATCATACTGACTTAAAATGTTAAAGTCGCAGTCATAAGCTCTCGTACGGGAATGTTCATTCCCCATAATCTCAGGTTTTATTCCCTGTGCAAATAGTGTTTTCATCGAAAAGCAATATTCTCCACATAATTCCCTACTTTATTACTTAGCAGCTAGAAGGATTCGATGAAAATTCACTCTCTCTGAGCTGTGGCTTAATATGTATGCGTTGCGGAAAAATAGTTGAAGAAAGCGAAAGGAAAGCGTCGTAATGGGTTGCTTTTAATTCCGATTCGATTAAGTTATCGATTGCATTCAACAGTTTTAGGAAAAAGAAATTTGTGACCCCCATCCCCGAAAAGGTACGAACATATCATGTTTAGGCGGTGTTAGATCCATTTTATTGAGTGTATTTTTGTTACAATTGCTATCTTTAGGAAGAATTTTATTAATATCTTCAACTATTCAATGAGGATATAATATTAGATGTAATGTTAGAAGTTAAAGAAAAAAAAAACTTTCGTACTTTTGTACTTCATGGGTTTAGGAATTACCCTAATTTCAAATGGGTTCTGTGTGTTTTATCACAGAAACGGAAGTTTAATTCAAAGGTGGCTTTTTATGTCTTCGTAAAGCCTAAAGCCAATTTAAAACAATACCATTGTTTATCCAAAGTATAATACATTTTATTTTTCACGTTTTCACTTCATTATCTAGTCACAGTTATACCATATAGAATGTTTCCCTTTAAATATTAGAATTTCACTTTTTGTCTTTAATATTTTGTACTACAAGTATCGAAAAATGTGTTTAAAAGCTATAAGCTTAAAAGCTTTAAATTTAATTTGTGTCTTTGCACCGTATCACGCAAGTAAACCATGCTGGGCAATTCAGGGGAAGATTAATAAAAAATTTCCTGATTGGAGCACAGTTATGATAGGACTTTATTTTCTGTAAAACGTCTTATCAATTACAACAATTTACCACTAGTTGTATCTTGCTACTCGTTAAAGCGCGCAACCAGTCGTGGCAATCAATCGAACGGTTGTTCAGTGCTGGTTTAATTGTTTAGCAATTTAGCTGACCAAACACAGCTTGCTCGGTATCATTTGTATGCGTTTACCGCAGCTGTGGCAAGCGGTGACATAAATAAACACCGATTGCCAGCTTGTAATGCCTTCTTTGTACACTTTTGCAGTTCCGATTACTGTTATCTTGGCTTTTTGATATCTATATCTGACTATATTTGCTAGAGAGCTTTAGCAGAATGAAAGCCATGGTCCCAACATCAGTCATATTAGCCGAGCTATCACATTGAATTTAAATCATTAGAAGCTATTGGGAAGAGGGAATGGAATCTAGCTCAACCGCCTTCGGGGCCCATATGAAGACCTTATAAATGGATGCTCTGCAAGATGTCCCTGAGATATTCAACTTCACTTAATCGGATGTCAAATAATCAGTGTAGTGCATAAATAATAAGCCAAACTCATAATATGACTGCTGCTAATAACATGTACTAATACACTTAGTTAACTGTTGAACTCAATGGAGAAAAAAAATGAAAAAAAAATTAATGCTTGTGTAATTTGAGTTGAAATCAGTGAAATATTATCACACAGAATTTCACTATTTAAACAAACATAATTTAACATAACTAGTATATTTGGAAACTTGTGTTTTGTTGTGTGACGGTTGTAAATATTTTCGGAAACGTGAAGTAGCGAATTTAATCCTCGAAATCAGACGCTTCTCGTTGAAACGATTTGCACAAAATACCCTTCGGAATGCTAATGATGCTCATCCGTTTGTCCATTCAGATACTAGCACAGCGGCAGTATTACGACCGGCCGTGAAACATGCGGCTCGATTGCAGCGGACAGTACGCTTTCTTTTTTTGGCTTTGTTTAGTTTTTTACGTTCCTTTCATTCTTGAACGTCCCTGACCAAGATGACCCTATGACCTTCCGTAGCGGATGCATCAAGTAGGAACTGCTTTTTTTTTGGACGAATGCTCCAAATTACGCGTAAGAATCCCTTACTCTTTCTCTCTCTCCTTTTCGTACGCCTTTTTGTTGTACACTCGAACTCGCGGATTCTTTCGTTGTCTCTATCGCGGCTACTGGCCATTACGAACCGTTTTGACTAAGTGCTCAATTGGCCACAGTACTATTATCTAATACCACTGAAAGAGAGACTAAAACAGTGTGAGAAAAATGCGTTTAAGAAACATAGAGGACTATTTGCAAAAAGTTGGCCAATTGTTGACTTTTACATTAAAAGGGGTTTAACGTTGTTTTCTTCAATTTATTTATAAGGATGGCCTCGCGGATGCATTATTTTTTGCCACAACTGAGCACATGAACTGCATGAAAAACAAACCATCATCTGATTTTGGATCGATCGACATCGAGTTTGTATGTAAGTTCTAGGCGACCCTGCCAATATTACCTTTTAATGCGCAGAAGAATTTTTTTTAAATTTCTATAATTTTTTTTTTATGGAAGTGTCTCAATGGTATAGGTCAGTGATCGGTAAGCAGCAAGTGGCTCTTTCACACTTTGATGTGGCATTTAGCCCCAATAATGTTAAACGTGATAGTTGCTGAAACTTCGCGACAAAATATAGCTGCATTTGAATCATATTTGTTTGTGTAAATGAGATCATAATTCTACATATATGCATTAAAAAAATAGTCCTTGAAGTTCTTCTTCTTCTTCTCTGGATCTACAACCTCGAGAGAGGTCTTGGCCTGCCATTTCTGGCTTCCGTGATTTGAATATACCCGCAACAGGATAAGTCAGTTCTGCGTACGGCAGAACGGCCCGAATGGGATTGGATCCTCGGTCGTCGGCCACCGAACCGCTCCAAGTTCGCTTGAAGTTCGCTCGGTAATAAAACATAAAAGCATTTAAGACAGTGAAAAGCACATACAGGAGCAACCTCGCAGAGCCAATGAGTACCATCCGATTACAACACAAAAACTTAGCAAATAATATTATCAATTAAAGAATGATCCGCTGATTCAGGACTAGGAGTATCTAAGATGTGCCAGATCCCGAAATCAGGGTGCTTAGGATCATCATTTAGGAAAAAAAAATCTAAATCAAGGTTCTTAGGCTAATCATGCAAACCATAAGCATGAGCTACACTCATGAGAGTTACCCATAGACATCTCTAACGCATTGAGGTTCTGATGCCTGTGTTATATGAAGCCGTGCTCAACTGAATTCTACAAGGGCCTAGAACACTTCCACTTTCTATGTGGAAGAATTAAACAGACTTGCAGACATGCTTTATCGTCCTGTGCTATTCGCATGACATGATCATCCCCATGCCGGAGCCTGGCGGGTCCTTTAAATGTTATACCCTGGCTATACTATAATACACAGCCTTGAAATGATGGAAATAGCTGCTGTTCTGCTACTTGCCTAGCGTAACGACCTCTTCGGTCATGCCGGCAGTTGGTCATAGTTGTATAGTCAGTACTCACTGCGGAACAAAGGACCCGTAATTATGCTGCTCTTGCAGTTTGTGCCAACCGACCGTGCTTTATTGTAACTTTCATCAATTTAATCAAGCGCAACATGTTTTGGGAATAACTCATGCATTATTTATAAATTTTCATATCAATATCGCGTAATACACCAACCAATTATTCCTGAAATGCTTCGGCAAGAATCTCCAAAGTAAAACTGTTTGGTAAAATCATTATGCTAACGTTGCAAGTGGTAATGAAAATTCGGCGCTCGCGACTTGACGTTGTCCTTACACGAGAATTTGTTGGTATACTTATAATCCACTTTACAACTATTAATGGCTATAAGAAATGTGTTAGAAAGAACTGGTCGTAGTGGAGTGGAACGTCAATTATTCGGGAGCAATTTAACCGGGGCGCCGTTGAATACCCCGTACACGGGAAGAAACATCTTTTTGCAGAATATTCCAAGTCCAGCAAAACGATCTAATACCTCTCGAGGATGTTCCTTGTAGCTCTAACAGGGCGGTTCCAAAGGCAAAACCTAATGACGCCTAATATATAACAGTATATTAGTGAATGATGCAATATGTTTAAGTTTTATCATTCATGGTAATGTTCAGTTACATGGTGGCTTTACCATATTTACCAGTATTTACCATAAAATTTGCTGAGACAAACCAAAGAGATATGTGCCCTGCGAAACCTGTTCCTTGCGAATGACTTAATAAAGATAATTCTGCATGTCACCGTTTCGGATACATTCGAGGATGTTGACTGCGGACATTACGTATTCTAAAACTTGTGTTGACTATATCAACAAAAAGGTGACTGTGGCGATTGTGGATTACAGAAAACCGCACGTTAAAATGAGGTTAAAGCAACACATTAATGTAGTATATGGTTTGCATTATTCGATATACGTGCGT
The DNA here is from genome assembly GCA_000473375.1 of Anopheles culicifacies. Classification (NCBI taxonomy): domain Eukaryota; kingdom Metazoa; phylum Arthropoda; class Insecta; order Diptera; family Culicidae; genus Anopheles; species Anopheles culicifacies. Next base: position 1,663 of record AXCM01001830.1, on the reverse strand, counting down.
GGTCACCAATATGGCCAAGGCGTTCGTTCAAGTTACGAACAGAAATGCGCGTTCCATAGACACCAGACATAATTTCTAGCGCGCTTCCTTATACGATCAGAATTTCTTCTTCTGTTCCTACGAACACCAAATGCTATATGCCGCACAGTTGTTCTGCATGCAGGATTTCGTCGTATCGGCAGATTAAATGCAGGAACAGTGAGCGATGAGCTTGAGAATTAATTAACGGGATTATTCATTCCTGGAATTTTCAAACGTATTTCAACATAAAGGGTTGGCAATCGATGGTCTTTGTGCACAACTATATCAACTATGATTTGTCTGAAGTTAAAGTTGCCTAAGGTTAAAACTGGAACTTTACGGTCACATTATAACTTATTAACTCTTACTAACGTATAACGAGGGATGGTATAAACAGTTATATTTTATGCAACGTATTTGTTATTATTTTGTTAACTTATAAACGTCTATATTATCAATATTACGCAAGCGGTAAATTTGTAATGGTAATATTTTTACGATGTTAGTTATCTAATTTTTGTGCTGCAAAAACTGGATGTGTATTTTCGATACAGAAAAAAAAAATAACAAACCATTGGTAGAACCTTAATATTAGTTATAGAAATTTTTAATGATTTTTTATTGTAAACGTGGTGACATTGAAATGTTAAATTCGATGAAAAGGCTCTACTAACATCCTTTAGTATATATAGACAGTTTAGCCATTCAGTACTAAAAATTCTTACTGTTGTACTGTTTCTCACTGCCTACGATTTCGTCGGTACTACAAACTAACAGCTGAGAGTATCGCACCGCGTTCCATTATGGAGTCAGCGTTCAGTAAATGTTTCTATCAAAGACGAAATTCAAATATCTATAAAATTTGTGTTCTCATTAACCGGGTATAAAAAGTTATTTAAATGATTTGCATCTATTGTTCTACAAACTCTATGTGTTAAGCAAGAGCCCCACGAGTAGTAGACAAAAGTGGCTGGCAACCCTGGGGCATCCGATTCCTTCTTCAGGTTCAGCCTGTAAGGCTTCATACAACAACACGGTGAAAATCTTTCTTCTTACTGCGAGATCTTGGCGGCATCCGATCCCCAGTGCTATCGTGAATCCGTTTTGGATTTGTTAAAAAAAAAAACTGTTAATTATTTCAAAAAAAAAAATCTTCCTCTTAATTCTTAAAATTGGCCCAGCGAAGGATAAATTAATTTTAAAAAATTCATTGTGCTGTTGGCCAACTCAGAGACAGTTTATTTTTAATTGCAATTGTCTAACAGTTAGTACTTGCTAAAACGGTTAGTACTTAATGGGATTTGATACCGGTTCTTGTCGTGGAAGACACTGGTTACCGCTACCAATGGAGCTTGATGTGGTAAAGCTTGATGTGTGCAGTCATGCAAAATCTAGGGATCGGTATTTTTAAACCTAGAGCTGATGTGTATTGTTGCTGTACCGCTTGTACGGAATACCACACCGCAAGAGTTCGACAACCTCTTCAATGAATAGATGATATTTTTTCAAGCAATTACATCCTTTCCGGGAGCATCGTAACGCTATCGTCTCGACGCCATACACATTCTATTGCTAGCTGCTTGAACAACAATGGGTGGATTTAAAAGGAAAGTAGCGATATCACTTCCAACTATAACTGCCC